>JABASI010000507.1:0-37623 GCA_019776505.1 Tomocerus nigrus | reverse complement strand
AATTCAAGGAAAGCAGTTACTTTTGTTTTTAAATAGATGAACAATAAAAAATAATGATTAATTCATTGTGATTATGAGTGATAACGCAAACGCAAGTGCGTCAGTAGAGTAGATATTAGTACATGGAAATTATAGGTAACTATTTACTTATTTATAAACTAGAGGCTAGAAGAAATTTTCCAATGATAGTTGCGTCAGTCTATTTATTTTGCTTGGTCGAGAAGGGCCTAACCCTGACCACATCGGGAAACTTACGTGTCAAAGGTATGTCAATATCCTTTTTTCATGATTTCATTGCACAAACGTTAAAAAATTATAAGTAGATGCAATAAGGAGTTTGAACTTCATTTATTCATTACCAATTCATGTGTCACGATGTACAAACAGGTTGTCAAGTTCTTTGCTACATTTGGAGCAGTCTCTTCTACCATGGATCCACCTAGAGTTTCTACAGCTCTGTGGAAAACACAACGTAAGCTTTGTATAAAGATTTTAGATTAGGAAAAAGTTATTTTTCTACTGCATATTCAACACAAAGTAACTAATTAGAATGTTCCTGTAATTTAAAGTTCTGAAATTAGTGGAGGAAGCACCAAAGGCCGTTTGTGTTGAATATGAAAACGATGGAATAGAGTACACGGGTCTACTGAACAGTCAAAGTACAAGCACAGCCAGCAGTTACATCAGCCTCGTCAGTGAGGTTGATACGGTAATTGAAGATCCACCGAAGGAATACCCCAATATAATGGATATGGATATCAAAGAAGGAGATGAGTTGCAAAAATTTACGTTTACACCACAAAATGCTAATGTGAGGTTCAATATTAGCCGGAGCACGAGTGATGTATCTGCAGTGAGCTCCCAAGTCGAGGCAGACACAGGAATCGTAATAAACATTTCCTGTGCATCAACTCCATCCGTGAATTCCTCGGCATCCAGCAAAAATTCAAGCAGCGGATTTCGAAAGGCCTTTCATGGAATCCTGAGTGCAGAGGAAACNTTTCGAAAGGCCTTTCATGGAATCCTGAGTGCAGAGGAAACGCAAAAGATTTTAACAAAAGACGGGAACTATCTGCTGCGGGTATTGAAACATCGGGAAGATCTGATTCTTACCGTAAGGTTAGAACTCCCTCTCTCTCTCTAATCCTGTGTATTATTTGCTATAAAATTGTTTGCTTTGTTACTAAATGAATGAACTGAAGCTTTATTGTTGTCAAATTTCGTGGAAACTTGGTTTTTGGGAGTTTATTTTGCATTCTTAATAGAAAATATGGTGATTTTCAGATTCAACGAAGAGCTGTACAATTATGTTGTGTGTTACAATGGAGCTACGAAATGCTACTTCCTAGAAGGAAAATTTAAAGCTTATGATGACTTAGAAGATTTAGTACAAGAAGGACTAGTAATTCTTTACCTGGACATGAAGGCAGGAGCGTATATGGACCTTATGCTTGATTTGGCTCAAAACACTCATTCTCAGTTAAATAGTTCGGATACACGTACTAAATCTCAAACAAGCAGAAAAAACAGCTATGCAAATCTTAATATTAGTCGACAAACCTCTTGCCAACCTATAACTCCGGAATGTGACAAAGGTCCTCCTTTGTTTCCAACAAACTTTCCCACACTGCCAGCACACGAGGTGACTTTCTCACTAATTTCATTTGGCACAACAATTCATAAACTTCATAAATCTAATGCTGTGCATTCTATTTTCTTAAAGGAAATCACAATAAATGTGAGGAGACATTCATTCGAGCTACAAACTTTTCCTAAGGGTACTGCGTGCAGTGTCTGTCACAAAGATAATTGGGGAAAGAACACACAGGGAATGGAATGCAAAGGTAATTTATGTTGTCGGAATAGAGGAAAATAATATCGGGCATAGCTTTCGTGTCTAATTGTAAGAATGTTATACCAAGGAAAAGCCACCACTGAATAAATACCGACTGGTTATTATTTCGGGAATGATTCATGGTTGCAATGATGATAAATAAATATCTGAAATTTTGTTTTCAGACTGCGGGGCAAAGATACACGAGAAATGCTTCGAGAAAGTAATACACGAATGTCAGCCTGATTTGTCAACTATAAAAGCAATGTTTGGAGCGGACCTAACCACTTTGGTCAAAGCTACTGGAGGGAATAAACCTGTTTTTGTTATAGAAAAGTGTGTTACAGCAATTGAAAATTGTGGAATCGAATCTGAGGGAATTTACAGAGTTTCAGGCTCTAAAGACCAAATTGATCAACTAAAATCTCTACTAGAAAAAGGTTGGTAGAAAGAAAAGTCGCTTTTGTCGTAGCAAATGGCTGTATGTACGGAATAGGTGTTTATCTAACGAACTAAAATTGCAACTTTTCTATGGCATCAGACAGGGAAGGAGCAGATGTGAGCATTTGCACAGATGTTAATTCACTATGCGGAGTCATAAAGCTGTACTTGAGATCTTTACCTGAGCCACTGATCACTAACGATGTTTTTAAGGAATTTGTCGCATTGCCACGTAATTTAATATTCTTAACGCTTTCGTGTGCACATTATACTGTCTTTGTGGAACTCCAGTAGCTGGAACCGTAAAGTGTGTCCCTCAGTTCCTTACATGTAATAAAATTCAATTTCAGGTCCACTGAAACTGGAAGATGTGAAGACTCAACTCCAAAAGTTGCCTTTAGCCCATGGGATTACACTAAAATTTTTGTTAAAACACCTGCAAAGAGTTGCAACAAAGAGCAAAACGAACAAAATGAGTGCATTCAACTTGAGTTCCGTTTTGTCGCCTAGTATAACATGCCCATTGGATATGTCCCTAAATACTCTCCAATTGTCAACAGATATTGTGGAAATGCTTATTCGAAATGTCGATTCGTTAGAAATATGATGTCCGGATTCTCCGGATCCTATTGTTTCTTTGATAGCTACCAATATACATTTTTACCTTGCTTTTGTATACCATCGACTTTATGTATATCTCACATGCATTAAATACAATTGTATAGTAAACATTCAAAATGTTTCAATTTTTTATATGCCTAAAACGCTACTATATACTTCATTGTTTCGTATTTGATGTAGGAAATATAAAATGATAAAAAATATGAATTCCTCGTGATATCTATGGAATTGATGTATTTCATTGCAACTCAAGACAAAAAGTTTTGAAAATGTAAAATACTGCAAAATATTTCATAGAGAATGACTTAATTCAGTCAGACGCGATTGATAACGGTTTAGAATAGAATAGAGAGAGAGAGCGAGAGATGAAAAGGGAAGTAGGAATGAGAATTTTAGCATTTGTTCGTTTCTGAATGGAGCTCAAAGAGTGAAATTCTGGCTCCAGAGCATTCTACCGTAAAGGGCTTGTAATATTTCTCCAAGCAGTTGTGTTCTCTGGCCAGCAACCAACAGACGAACAAAATGAGCATAGAGAACTGGAGGAACTCGAGGGGATTTCAAATCACCTTTCATTTCCTTTATATATGTGGATAGATGACATGGAGTGAGGATGGGAAGAATTCGGTGAGCTTTTCTACGATACAATCTCGTCTTGAGTCTACTTAAGTTAAATGATGCAGAATGTAATGTTTCTTCACTTCATATTTTAGTGATAGGATTGCCCTTTGACTTCCCTGCACTGTGTCTCACTATTTACTTACATAACGTTTAACCACTATCCAAGTCAGTTCCGATGCTCAGAGTTGCTCGTCTGGCTCCTCTGTCTAGGCTTGTCTCTTTCATTTTCCATTGATTTAATTAACTTTTCCACAGTCTGATTTAAGAGCTAACATCTATACAGCACAATACAGTACACATAAAATAAAGCTCTCCTGTGGCTCTGCATACCGAACCACCGAAGTGACGAAGCTGACTTCCCTACCTACCTACAACTACTACAAACTACAAGTATCTACCATACAAAAAATATGTAGGTATATATGATATAAACATTCAAGGCGAGATATGAATTCAGTTGAACATTCAATGTTGAATTGAAATGAAACATCACATTACGTACTTTCTTGCTTATATACATGTTACTTACACAACACACATACACAAACTCCCCCAAACTTTTGGAGGTAAGCTAAAGCCCAGCAAAAGCAAAGCAAGCAAAGTTAGAGCAACTGAAACCCATCGAATAATATTATCGTCATGTATTCATGTATATGTATAGGGCAAGATATGTACTGTACATATGTATATAAAGCCAAGCTACACTTTTAAGCTCCCCTTTTGCTTGTACTCTTCTTTGCTATTACGTGGATTGTACACACTAAAGAGTAAAATTGACTAGTAACTGGCTACATCCCCTCTACTCAAATCTATTACACATACAAATCTATCTTGACTTGATTGCAGGCTTCAGAGATACTTGAATGCACTTACAAACTACACGTACACAGAATACGCACACAACCAACTCAATACATAGCTTGACTTTTACACTACACGTAGATACACTTAAAAGTTAGACGAGGAGGTTCGGCGAAGCTTAGCGGGCACATGGTTTCGTGATGTGAGTGATACGCTAAGATATACAACAAGGCGAGCTTTGTATTCATTCAACTTCTTCAAGCCTTAGTTGTCATTAGACTCCTGACGCGGGAGGAAGTGCACATTTTCTCTTGACATTTTCTGACACAGCAAAACACATTAAAAGCCCCGTTTCCGCTCTTACCTACACAATTTCAACACTTATTTTTGTGTCAGCTGCTCGAGTGCATTAGTTGAGTACGCAGTTACTGGTGTGGTTACGCAGTTTTATTGATATTTCTTCCCATCACAAGATACTCACACAGACTACTGTGCCGCAGTATAGCTAACTATTGGGAGGAAACCGAAGAAAAGCAAAGAAGAGGGAAATCTTATGCCGATACTCTAACGGAACGGACGGATCCTTTACTTGTCACTCAACATCTGACGCAAAGTAAGTGATTGTAAACATTTAAACATTTTTCTCTAATTATTATAGCTCTCCCCTTCTTGTAAAATCAAATTACTGCTTTTCAAACTCCATGTAGGCGTAAATTTCAGAGCACTAATATAAAATTCTCTTCATTTCTCTCTGCAAACGTCGTATGGGCGTGGAATTGTAGTGCATAGGAGAATTATTACCATTCATTAGAGTATTACACTTATTTGTTGCAACTTACACGGATTCTCTCATCTGTTTTCCTAGATACTAAAAATAGAAACTCGTTTAATGCCATAAATAGGAAATAATATTATATTTGCAAATTGAGTTGAGAGAGTTAAAAATAGATTTACAGTGTTATATTTACGTAGACAGAAAACTGTGTTGACCACAGCAGAATAGTATACCTATTATTCAAGATGAATTAGGCCAATTGGATTAGATGTTAGCGGGTAGGAACAAAAGGCCAGTGCTCTGTGTAACTGACATATTGCTGGCATTAGTTACTGGCTGGGCAAAGATGTTCTCTTTATTAGCATCAATAAGCTTGATTCGTTTCAACTTAATCTGATTGGATTAAAGACGATTAAGGCTAACACTTCCTTTCCGGCACTATGATTGAGTGGCATTTGTAATTTTATTGGTGAAGGAGCAATGTTTTATTATCATATAGGAAGAAGAGGAATAAACCCATCATGAGCATTTTATTTTACTAGTTAGGATTTAGGATGCATGTACAGATAGTCACCAATATACCTTGTCAAGTAGTAAAATTCATATGGTTCCATAAAAGAATTAAATTAATCAATGCATGCAGTTTTTAGTGTGTTGGATAATGGGAGAAGCCAGTTTTATGGCCCCTTATATCGAAACTGCAGAATATTAAGAACGACAGCATCTGACCGGCTTGTCCATTTATTAATTGTAAAGAAGCCAGTGAAAATGATTGCCAGAGATTGCAATTTTCAATTATCTAACGTGACATGAGTGTAGAGCGAATTTATAGGTTTTCTTTGAGCAAATAATTAGTAGGAATCCACTCGAGTCCTCCTACATGTATCTGCACTTATTTATAATTAGTTAGTTCTACTTAGTGCATGAAGTAGAGAAGTGTTAACAAAGAAGACTTAAAATGTAATTTTGTTTCCTTTCAGTAGTGAAGCACACGGCAGTGACGCATGAATCCCTTGTTCGTTGGAGTAGTGGATTATAGCGCTTGCTTTGCGGCTGACGTGAGTTGTGCTGCATTAAATTGAATTGAAGACACGTCAACTCGTCGAGTGAATTTTGCCTACAATTAGTTAGGTACGTCTACATTGTAGCTCCACGGAGTGTTTTCTGTTTTTGTCGAGCAGAAAAGAGAAGATAAACTGCGTAACACGTTGATAAGTGCAAGAACGAGGCAAATATCTGTTCTGCATCACAGCAAACATAAGTACCTATACATTTCAAACAGAAAAGCTGACTACCTGAATGTATCCCAACATTTTCATCTCCACCTTTGTTCTGATAGATTAGAATTTTCTGGGAAGTTGTACTACACATTTGATGGTGACTATGATTAATGCGAATGCATTTCGCTTAGTACGTAACGTTGCGTTGCACTAGCAAAGTGATGTGAGGATGTGATGATGATACACCAGAGCAGACAAGAGCCAGAGGCAAACCTCCGGTCTTACATTAGTCAACTCTAACTGTTTTGCATACAATAAAGGATAATAGAGACAAGTAGTGGATTGTTGTAATATTCTCTCGCAGCTATGCCATACTCCGAAGAGGATATCCACTAAGACTCTTTCTTCTGTCAGTAGAATATTCTCAGTTTCCTGCTACTGTAATTACTGTTTGTGCTTTACGATATCAGTTAGAGTTTTGAAACTGAAATGTTTTAGTAAATAGACAAGACAGTCATCGGATCTGACAGCTAAGCTTGTGAAAATGTTTTAGTCTTAGCTGACCTGTCTACCTCTTTACAATGGATAAATATTTTCAATCACTACTCCCAAGCTACACCAGCAAATCTTTATCAACCACATTACTTCATTAATGAAAATGGGTGAGTGTGCCTACACTTCTTTTTATTTGACTATTAATATATTCCTACACACATTATTGATAATTCTACTATCTGTAATGCAATGTAACAATTAGATTTAGCCGAAATCCTAAATACGAACGTATATTAATGCAACGGATAAAAGAAAGATGACATTGACAAATAGTTTATCAATTTATTCGTTACTTTGTCATAGTCAGGAGATGGTTGATGTGGTGTGGGTTGGTGAACAGATTTCATCAGCAACTCACCATAACTAAACGGTTTATCTGTAATTCTAAGTAGCTGTTTTCTATGCAGGAACAGGCTTGGACCGAGCCATGGACCGGAAAATTCCAACCACACTGTGGAAGGCACAATGTAAGCAAATATCTTTTTACATTTTCTCGTTAAAGTGAAGCTAATCCATTGGAATAGCCAAGCAGAAGCACAACGTTAACGTGAACACAACATTTTCTTCGTCTCGATAATATCTAAAAGTAGAAACTGAAAATACAAACGAGCGCATTATACAGCACACCTACATAAACAGATCCTGATAGCATCGACATAGAATCCTACATCCGTCTGCTTCGTCAACACTAATGTAACATTATACATGCACCATTCATTCACTCACTCTATAACCATACTGTACTGACTGACTGACTGACTGGCTCCTTTTAGAATCATCTGAAGTCAACCCAAATGGAAATTGAATTTACCTATAGCCCTGGCTTAGCTTTACTTACCTACTGCTACTTACTTCCAATACAAACAGTCAGTCACTATTAGAGCAAGCTACAAAGTACCTTAACCAGCTACATTTACCATTTCTAACTACACTCCTGCCGAACACAGACAAATTCTCTCAGAAAGAAAGAAGGAAGCATTTAACTATTTTACTGCCGCAGTACAAGTTAGACTCAAATCATCATAGGATACAACAACAAACAACACAGAAATATATAGACAGACAGTTCATCTGCCATAATATAAATAGTTGACTAGTTCATTGATATCAGTTTGTTTAATTTTTAAACAAAAATGTCAGAACTAACTCACTACTCTACCTATTTATTTCTACGAGTATACAAGGAATAAAAACGTGTAAATAGAAATAAACGGAGAAACGAATGAAATAGCAATAACTTTAATGTTTTTAAACATTAGAATTAAAATGAGAGTACAAAGAGAGTTTTCCGTGAAATAAAAAGAGTTGCAGAGCCGTAGCTGACTTTTAGCACCGGAAAACTAACTAAGTTTGATGTTACTTCAAGCTCATTGAAAATCAATATTGGTTTACTGCTTCTAAGATTACATACAACCTACGAGCTGACGGGCTTTGACGAAATCAGAGACCTTTCTTTAGAAAGCAGGACAGTGAGCTGACTATATGCTAATAAAAAGGGAAAAAGAGTCGACTGAGATCTCACATGAAAAAGTAGCTCACATCGCATTTCTAATTCTGTTGACTGTAACAGTAAGCCGTATTATGTATACAAAATTAGAGTAGTAGGTATACGTTCAATAAGTAAGAAGTCAATTCAACAGGAGTAATGTAGTGAGTTGGTTGTGTTGTTGGTCTTGGTCGTGAGTGTGATTGCTGAAGTAAAGGCAGGCAGTGGTAGGAGCATTGCACATTACATTACGTAACACGTCAGTCCAACTCAAACATAAATATCCGTCTCTTTAACTAATCCTGACTATAAATAATTTCAATTGCTCAGCATAACTCAACTTAAACAAATCCAGCTCACATCATCTCTTTTACATGCAGAGCACCATTAGCGCTGTACATTGCATGCGTTAAGTAATGCATGTGCTACATTATTGCTATATAATGTTCTTTTGAGTCAGTTTAATCTGTGGATATATCTAACTATTTACTTGTGTAACTAGTATTAGGGATGACTGGATGACTATGCCAGCAAAATAATGCGTCTCATTCAAAAATGCAGTTTTATTATACGTCCTTATGTGAATTGTATGCACCAGTATAAATTGAGCATTTAAATTTCTTTCTGAAATTGCACTAATGCATAAATTGTAACACAATGCTAATGTACAGTAGTAGCTAACAGTGAATTCCATTTAGCACAATCGCACAGGGAGGAGGACGGTTTGACTTTCCCATCACCCAATTATAATGGCTGTATATAGAGCTCGTTGTTTACGTTAAGGCTAATTGTAGGTATAATGGAACATGTACACAAACATTTGAGAACTTTGAACCATTTGTCTATGTCTACTGGTGTTGATAAAGAAGGATTGGAGCTAATGATGATTTCCAAGACGCCAACACTAAAACTAACAGAATGATTTCACACTTCTCCATTTGATTCATCTCAATTCGGAGGAGCAGTAGCAGACAGACAGTTAGTTAGGAGTTTGTTATGCTGCCATAAATACGACAATTTCCTGGTTTGTAAATTCTGCCACTTGAGCTGTCACTTTGCACTAAATCACTTTTGCACTGGAAGAGATACGGAGGAACTTCAATGAATTATTTCATGGTTGCCTCTTGTTGTCGTCGTATCCTCTGAGTAGAAGTGTGGTAGGTACTTGATGAAAAATATCATCACGCTTTATCAATTTCATGAAGGAGACACATATCTAATAAGTTTCTGATTATGTCCTAAGGTCATAGCATTTCGTCTACGTGCCATTAATTTAACATTTCGCCCTTAATTTAACTATTGAGAAAAATGATCGTGTTAATGTGTGGCGAATTCTTGACGTTTTCATCTGATTTCCCTCGTAGGCTCTGCTCTCTGAGAAAGGGGAACATATCACTCACGTATATCTCCAACTTCCAAGAAATGCCACTAAACATATTCGTAGTTACCTACTCTTGTTTGGCTTGGTTGCTACTACGTCAGCTAGAGCACTCTTGAAACTATTGATTCATTAGTCATTGAAGTCTTGAGTGTACATGTTGTTCTAATAATGTACTCTGAACAGGTTAAGTATGACTTAAGCTATGAAGTAGCAAAAGTAAATAAACAAATGTGAGGGAAGGCATAAAACCAACTATGAAACGAACGTATACTCAGTAGTAAATATTATAGTTGTAAATACAGGCACATTTACCACTGCTCAATACTTGAATACAGAACATTATTGCACAAATCTATATTGAACAACAAACTTGAGCTATATCCAGCAGTTTGGCTTAAATCAACATTTTACACACAATATTGTGTGTAGTTAATGCCTACGTACTCAACTGACTCTACATTCGCATAAGGTTAAAAATAAATCAACCCAATTTCAAATTATAAGAAATTCGGATATTTTTTGAATCGAAGTTGGGACACAAGAACCTCTAAATACTCTCCCAAAATAAATGACAGCAATAATACCACTTGCTACCCTGAACCAAAGCTTCATTCACCTTCATTTGTAAGAACATTATGGTTTATGGCAAATTGACGTCTTCTCAAGACTCAACTATTAATTATGAGCAGTAACGTAACCTCCGTCTGTGTTAACACTTTAAATAAATCAGCCTTGACGAAAATGTTTCTAAATTATGTACAACTGTACCTAGTGCATAAGTATAGTAAACAGTATTATTGCACAGCACACCCGTATATTATAAATAAGCTAAACATTATAATCAACTGAGCTAAAGTGTAATATTAGGAAGATAGGCATCCTTGAGATCTATTCCAATACTTTAAGCATAAGCATAACTATTTACGTTCATTGTCTGACTCTTTTCAAAATCCTTATAACACTAACAAACTCTAGAGCATTACAAGTGAAGGCATTAGCCTATTATTACCTGTGTAGACTAAATCTGTTGTAAACACTTATTTATATACAACAATAAAAATAAACAGATGCATCGATATTGTATTTATGTCTTTATGTTAATGCAACACTTTTACATACAGCAGTCGCTCCCATTATAGTGAAGTACACTAAAAGAGTAAGTATAGCCAATAACATTATTTCAACGAAGACACGTAACTGAGGTTGAAATTACATTTAAAGTGCGTCCTTAAATATATTCCGGTGATAAGTAACATTTCGTTATCGTTTAAGGGTCTGAATATTAGAAAGTGGATGCATTGTTAAACTAACGACCTGCCTAATGGTACTCTGCTTAATAGTGTCAACTGCCGTGGCTAAAGTATTACAAAAAACAACATAAAGATATAGATAAATATCAAAAAGCATCTGCTATACATCTTGTGTAGTTAGTACAGGACAATACCTTGCCCTATCTCATCCCTACCATTCCCAGCAACTGCAGGAATTGAAACTTCTGTAAAATTACTTGAGCATGAATAAGAAATTATGGTTATGGGTTTCCCTCACGTTGCGGTATTATTATAGAGTTTTTTGCTGGCACGAATAAAATTTCTTGGTCTTCTTATTCCTTTTCTCGTTATTTAAATGTCCAACATGCGTTACACAGCCTCCATTATCCTCTACTTTATTTTATGAAGCGGAGCCATAGCCTACTAGTCTGGTCAAGTCTGGTGAGCTACGGAGCTAGAGTCAAGCACTATTATTGTGTGAAGTCTCTTGTTGTTATCTATTGTGTGAAATTGCGTTTTTTTATCATTCCTTTTCGTTCCTCTTTCTCAGTTTTTTCAGCCGTCCCCTATCTGCAGATGATTTATCCCATTGTGAAATGGAATTAGAATTTTAGTGTTTCACATTGTTTCGTTATTGCAGACTCGACATGCATCTTTGTTAATACGCCATTGTCTGCCTGATATCACAAGCTGTGCAATTTGACTAGATACAATTGTCCGTAGTGTGTAATAGCCTCTCTTCTGTAGGTATCTGTACTAGTGTGTGTGTGTGTGTAGTCTAATCGCTTTTCTAGCACAGAAATGTTCTGTGATAGTAATTGCAGACGCAGTTATGTATTTTTTGTGCACGATGTGAAGTTAGAAGTAAAAAGAGCATTGAATCCACCTCAACGCAAAAGCAGACTTTTTTTGTGTGTTTACAACGGACAGTTTATTTGTTTCTAGCCCGTAAACACTTTGAAGTATTTTACATCCTATTATTTTCTAGTGCTACTACACGCTAAGATGTTAGGATTATGTTTATGTATAGCTGTGAGCTATGATCTTGTATCGAAAAGGAGAAATTCACAGATAATTCAATGGCCCACTTGAAAGAATCAAAGTAGTGCACAATAAAAGAAGTGGAAGCCCGCCCTTATATAGTCAGGTAGTAAGTTTTCCCTAAACGATTTATTATTTGCTAACCCGAGGACAATTACAGCAGGTTCTTAGCAAAGTCCATTACGCCTCTTGTGAAGTCCTAAAATACAAAGGCACTTTGAAATATCATCTTGCAAGGCTGCCGTAGATATCCCTGGTAAAATATACGCGTTTGTTCTTACTTTCTGCTCATCTACATAAATAAGATACTTTAGGCCAAGTGGATAATTCAGAGGAAAGGAAGTGCATCTTTGAGAAAGATCTTTTGACTGTGAGAGACACTGTCTAATGGCTCAAAACAACCAACTAAATACTTTGTAGTGTCTACTTGAAAGTAAACTGGATGGCCGTGATCAAATAAAGGTTTCAGGGCTTGGTTCTTTTAGCAGACAAAGTATCATCATGAACAGAATATAAACGGACGTTCCGTAGGGTAATTTTCTTTCATTTTAGATGAGTTTAGTCCACTTTAAGTTAATAGTGAACTGAGTGAGTCCGTAACGAGTTCTTTTGGCTCATCACAGAGCTTTTAGAATTCTTTGAGTGAGTTAAGTTGAGATAGACAGATTCAAAGCTAGGCTCGTTATTTCATTGCACTGCACTCTCCTCCAGTCCCAATGGCTTTTATGTACGGGCAATGCAATTCTAATACACACTTAGCCTTAAATGTGTGTTTGTTTCTTCCATGCCACTCTGATTTGATAGTCGAGAGAGAGAGAGAGAGAGAGAGAGAATATCTGTGCGTACACAAGAAGTATAAGTAGACAAGACAAGAGAGACGAATGGCTATAGCTGACTTGTTTTTCTAGCACTGAAGGTGAATTGGGAAATTGTTAGCTGAAGCTGAGCTGACTGAGTAAGAGAGCAAGCCGTGATTTTCTTCCAGAGGCGTAAGTTCCGTTGATTGTGAAGTTAAAAGTTAACCTCGTGAGTAAAGGAGATGGATACTTTTGTAAACGAGCATCAGAGAAAAGCCGACGGCTGGCTTTAGGTCAATTCTACGGACGAATGATGAAACTCATGGAGATAGCCGATAGTGTCTCAGTCAGATCAGTTTAAAGGCCTTAACCCTTAACTCCGTGAATTCTTCTCGCTATATACTCACTCAGAAATACAAACGGACGACTACTACTCCATCACTCAATCCCATTCCCAATAGATAATGCTTTACCAAACTATCCACGATTCATTTGAATAGATGAAATATCTTCTCCACGACAGAACACTAACCCTTTTATAATCATTCCCTACAGAGAGTGATTCTTATACGCTTTGTTGCATTTAAATCGTGGACGGGCAATAATCATATACCTATACTACGTAGGCACAACTATTTCTACATATATTATCAGACATACCACAGGAGGTACAATCTCTTCCGATTCCCTTAACCACAACAGATGCTATGGCAGATGAACAGTCTTTTATATTACTCTGTCCCGAAAAGCAATGAAGGAGAATGAAAATAAATGAGAAATTGATGCGATGCGTAAAGCGATGTGGACAATAAGTAAGTTGACTGGAAATGAGTAGGGCCAGAACCTACACCAGTTAAAGATGCTATCAGTTTTCTGGATTTTTATTTAACATCAAGTCGCGACTATATATTATTATGAATTTATTATTATCTGTATTACTGTCGAATGACAGTCAAAGTTAGTGATATCTGCAGTATTATACAGATAAAAATGTACAAAATAAGCTATTTCGCTAAATTGCGATTGATTGTTATTATCAATAACACTGATTGACAATGACTCATAAATACTTTGTGCTAGTCCAGTAGTCACATATTTAACTGTATTTATTTTCGTTTTAATTTCAACGTATCAAATAAAAATAATACAGAATGGGTTTTTGCCAGTTACAACTTACAAGGACAAAATTGTTTTTCTGTACCTACACAAATACCTAGAATTAATACATTTCAAGGCATACTAGGAAGGCTGCTTTGTCCAGCAGTGGTCATTCTTTGTTTTGAAGGCATTTTAAATATGCTAGGAATGCAATAGTGAAGTATAGACGTAAGTGTAGGAAATGGTGCGGTGAATTATTTCATCTAATCTCTGCTATGTTCGAAAACAATATCGAATTTTTATCTGTGGAATAACAGGATAATAATGTTATTTGGACGTAGCAAGGAGGAAGATTACCACACAAGAACAATTGCATTGGTAGAAGGCAACGAACAATCAGGAACAACTGATAATCCATGTAGGTATAATGTGCTTCTCGCATAAAAGTCCAAAACATGTTGTATTCCTTGTTACTGAATACCATAAATAGGGTCTGAAAGAAAATGGATCTTTAACTAGTATGTAAGTTATGTCGGAAAAAATTATGTAAAGGTAATAAGACTGAGAGAAGGAGGAGACCACACCTAATGATAAGTCATTTGTTCTAGGGTACTTACATCGACATATTTTGTAGAAGTACATCTACACAATGCCTAAAGAATCCGAGAGGTAGGATTAAAGGCATAAATCGAGGCGCAATTTATTAATGAAATGGAAACAGTAAATTATAGGCTAGGGATTACACAGTACATATACCGAGATCATCCCTTCTTATAATAATATGATAATGCATTTTGAGTATTTATAGAGAAAGACACACCTCCACGGAATCTGTATAGGTACTTACATTCGGCATTTTATTTTAATCAGATTCTACAAGTCGGGATGATCAAGAGTTTATAAAGTATGATTTATAAATAAAGCTGATGTAATTGATTGTTTAACGGGAGGGAGGATTAATAATTACATTTTAGAACCGATGGGGACAGTTAGTTTATCACAGATGATATCATAGAACAAACAAATAAAGTATGCAGTCATATTTCATGTTCACCAGAGATAGCGTACGTACGTAGTAAAAACAAATATTAATATATCTCTCATCTACAGATAGAAATGTAACCAAATGGACTCTGTTTTTAAATTCTGTGATGATAACAAGCGTCGGTTATATAATATGCGGCATATGTTAGCTGAACTAAGTAAATGTATGCATAGAGGTGACATACATTTCAAGGTTGAACTCCATCCGGCAAAGTGGCATTTGACATTTTGACATGATGACAGTCGACGACGTTGTGCTTAGTGGTGGAGGAGATATTGGTCCTAATATAGCTCCATGAAATACAAATTGCTGTTCTAATTCTTGACATTTGATTTGATTTATACATGTCCATGAATGCGGAATGAAATGATCTTGACGACCTGGTTCACTCGGCCCGTTTCTTTGATGTTGGGTAATTGATGCCGTTTTTGGTGTTTGCCTCCCGTCACACCACACCACAACTGGATTTTCCTTGATGTGGCTGCAGTATTGAAATTAGTGAACGAAGCGCCAAAAGCAGTCTGTGTCGAATGTGAGTCGATCCACTTTCAGAGATTTCCGAACTCGAGCTCAGCGAGTGATGACAGCGACCAAAGTGTGCAGAGCAGTGGCAACGAGTTCATGACGGGGACGTCGACGACGAACAACAGCAGTGTCTTGAGCAGCACTATCATCAGGAGTCACAGCCCTCGACGAAAAAACGGCGACGGAGCGAGTGCTGATATGGACATTGTAAATGGACTCGGCGTCACTGTCGGCGACATCGATATCCACTCTCTGGGCCTGGAAGATCTGGGTCTGGACCTGCGAGAGTTGAATACGAACGCGAGCTCCTGCTCCGAGTTGGACAGACTGGCCCTCTCCCTCGAACTACGAAGGACCTGCATCCGAGCTGGCGGAAATGATGAAACTGTCGACTCACATTCCATTCCGAATTCACATTCATCGCAGTGCCAGTGCACTCATTGTCAAAACTGTAACAACTCCGTCTCCCTCTCCACCTCTGGATGGGACGAGGAGCCAGAGCCACTTAGTGTGGGCAATACTAATCGTCATCACCACATCCATAATAGCAGCATCAAGAGTGCCGGAGATGATTGTTCCTCTTATAATCCATTTGGGAAAGCATTCCACGGTTATCTTACTCATTCCCGAACGCAACAGCTCCTTACCAAAGATGGATTCTTTTTGGTCAGGAAACGAGACAATGATGATGAATTTGTTCTTAGCTTTCGGTACGTTCCTTCTTCAAATACACTTTTCCCATTTAGCAACCAACGTCATTGTTCATTCTTTTCTGCAACCTCTTTCTTGCTCATTCTCTATTGCATTGCCTACATGTTGACTTTTTATCTTCTTCGTCTCCATGAAAAAATTCCCACTACCAAAAGGCTTTATTATTTACTGCGTCTCCTGATGACGTTGATTTTTGCTTATTAAGCCTGTACACTTGACTTGTTCCGTGTTAACATTATCTCATTGTGTTATAACCGTTTTTTTGCCAAATCTATTAGTATGTCTTATCTTTTTCTGTTATATAGGAAGCTAGTACTTAAAATGTTATCGCAAATGCCACGTTCATAGAATATCACATGCCTATCTAATACAATGTGTTTAATCAGCTAGTGACTGCTATGCATTATAATATTTGATTTCGCTTGAAAGGACAGATGATATGAGTTCAGGAGGATGACAGCACAAAACACACACGAAGTTCTCGGCTCTGTTTTTTCTCCATTCACTTGAACTCTACATGGTTGTTTATCTAATCTCTTTGGGGATTCTATTCTCAGTCAACCTGACGCATGAATTGTTCCCATAATGCTCGTAGTATTTTATGCTGGATTCAGATAAAGCAACTATACGTTTAACAATTCCTACGATATGCGATATGTTAATCAAATTGACTGACTACAACATAATTCCTCTCTAATGATATAACCAAGCATCCTAACATTATTATCTCATGAAAGGTTATTTTCATGCTTCTGCTACATACAGTAATACAGTACATGAGTACACATTGCTTGTCCTCTGCTGGTTTTGCTCCGTAAAGATCTTCATTGTTTATTCCATATATTCCATATAATTCTGTGCATTTTTATACCTTCACCAAAGGACATAATATTTGAGGACACAACTACTTACTCAATTGTGAAATCCTGTTTCAACACAGCTGATGTGCAATGCTGCTTTGTTACCATATTATTTTTTTTATTACATTTGTACAATGAAAATGAATGTAGTTTGTTTACTTTGTGCATAATGAAGTGAAACCAATTATTAGTATTCACGTAATTGTTAGCAGTTAGAAGATTATGTACAATCTTTCCTGAAACTTCACGTTTCAATGTAAACATTGACAATATTTCATTATTTTCACATTAGTATTGACATTCGTTTTACCAGAGGACAGAAATGGCAGAGATATGTGCACGAACGATGTGATTTGTCTTTCATTAATTTCAAACTTTTCTCTATAAACACAAGCACAGTGCTTATTGGGACTTTTCCACCCAACTGTGTAATCAAAACTTAAGTGATAAAACATGCTGATAGTTACTTACACAGTATAGTTACTCATTACTATGCACGTAGTCATTTCTTTGGTACAATATCATCCTATATTGTCACTCCATTACTATCATCAATTATTTAATTAGACAATAATTTTATTTGTAATACTTATTGGTATTGGTTTACGGGGCTTGCTTTTTATTGCCTTTTATTACCTTCGACTTCATTTCGCAATAGTATATACTACTAAGTATATAGTTATTATGACCTTCGATAGGTAAATACATTGTCATTTGAGCTTTAATGTATGCTCACATTACAACGGCTCATCAACACAAAAGCATTCAGCTTTTTAATTTTAATTGCTAGACTGCCTCTTGCTTCTGGCACTTGTGCATACTAACGAATCGACATTTTATACATAGTTGTGGTTTTTGTTACATTCGTTATGCTATACCTACAAGATTTCCTGCATTTTAATTACATTTGCACAATGTATAGTCGTAGTAGTGAGCTTACACAGGTACTGCTTTACGATTGTCATAAAAAGTGATTCTTACGAAGACATAAAAATTGCAGAATACAAAGGACGAAACAATTTTCAATCTGAATTTTAATGGAGTAGCGCGTTACAGTTTAATTTATGCAAATACCTAGTCTTACTAAACTACAATACCACTGCTGTCTCTACAACATCAAGAAGAACATAAAATAGTATAACATTTCTCGTCTCAAGTTATCTGATATTACGTTCTCCAACTTGATTCATATGCCTATGTAATAATAATATTATGTGTATTCCTAATAGTCGAATAGACAGACTTGAGATGCTGGCACGACGATTGTCGAAAACACAATGCTAATATCATTATTATAGGTTTTTGCAAAACCTGTCACATTGAGTTTGGTTACAATCGCAAAAACATCTGCTAGGTATTCACTTCTTTACAATGTATTTATGTAAATGCATGAACCATTTCTGACTTTGCTCACTTCATTATGTCCTTATATAGAGTAGTAGAGCCTAGTAGGCATCTTAAGCTCATTTATGGAACTGAATGCTTTTTACGACGAAAATATCGAGTTGCACGAAACCATAATTATCAAAACAGAACTTGTATACTTTTATGTATCTAGTGAAAAAACACTTGCAATTTTTATGCATTCTGTAATAATGTATGTTAATAATAACAATCGTCTTTAACAGATCACATCACACTACATTAGTACAGTAGAAGATAATGAATAAACAATGTGAAGCAGATTAATAATGTATGAAAAGTGTTTTATGTATTTCAAATTATTCGCTTAAGCAAGCACTGTGTGTGCGTATTTATACCACAATGTACGTGCTTAATGTATTCGGTTGACATCCTTTTTCTATTTATTAGCAAGCATGCATGAATGCAGGTCTTGTGACTGAAGAGGCAAAGCAAAGTTGGTTGTTTCGGGCTGTGAGATGTGATTCTGAAACGTGTATTCGTATAAATGGATAATATTGTATGAATTTACATGTATTTAGCTATGTCTGATGTGGCATGACAAGAGAAGGCAAATAATGACCTTTGTCCCAGTCATGCCACAACTGAAAACAATATATTCGTACATGTAGACACACAGAGGCGAAATCACACGAAGTAAGCAATAGAGAGAATAAAATAAAGCTGTTGATCATGTAGCCGCTCCCACCAGCTCTGACATCAACATTAGCTTACGAAGGTACTTAGCTCAGCTTACTTAACTTAAGCGTATGATTAGCATAAAAGTATTAAACTTTGCTTTTGCTCCAGAGCCAGCTAGCTAAGCAAAGCAAAGGAAGGGAATGTAAAATGTACTTTCAGTCTTTTTCCTCGACTCGGCATCTCCTGTCCTGTCTTATCTCCTCCTTGCTGTTCCGCAAGGCATAATAAAAATACAATATCGACTATCCCTGCAATGCAATGCTCACATTATAAATTGTGTACGTACGCACTCAAGTTTTCTGCTATGGGCTGCTTGCTGGTTTCGAGTCTGGAAAAGCTTCTTCATTCTTTGCCTTGCCCAGGTGCAGAAATTCATAACATAATATTGCAATAGGAATTGGGTTTTTATTCCCTTTCATTGTACAGAGATTTTTTTATAGATACGTGTACACACACGTTATATTGCTGAATGTATTGATTTAATATTCAACTTTTTCTTTCATACTCATCACAATGGAATTGTATTGAAAGATTGAAGGCATGACATTTGCTTAGTGTGTAGAAAAACTGAAAATGTTGATGGCTCCACTTGTTTTCCTGTGCTCAGAGATTTCATGCTTGTTAAGGATCTACTTTGTGTATGGCATCTGAATAATCTTCTGCGTCATAAGTCGTAACTTCGCTCGAAATACATATATGTACTCATTAATCACAGTTTACCAAAATGCGCAGTAGACACGACACGACACTGCTCAAACTTAGCTTAGCTACAAACAAACTCCACATCATATTATTTTCTTCTTGTATATGCATAGCATAATAGCATTAAGAATGTAAATGCTCACGCTCATGAATATACAGAGGTCAATTTCATTGAATGCAAATAATGCTGATTATCCCTGTATTATAGAGGGAATTGAATATTGAATAATGAATGTATGTACTTCGTGGCTTGAGAGCAACAGATTAGAGATAATAACGAATTTCCATTATTACATAGTGTTATGTACTACTTACTACTCCTGCCTCTATGCATATCATAGCATAAATAAGAAACCTGCATGATATTATTTATTAATCCGCATCGAGATCATAAAAGTGTTTGCTAACTAATCTCTCTTCGTACTTGGTCTGCATGGAATAAATGCAGGAGATATATATGGCCGTTGGCCCATGTCATTAATATTAAGTGTGATAAGAACAAAGGGCAAGAAGAGAGAGGATTTTGCAAAAGTTCTAGCCAAGTGTTGCACTTTTGTACAGGTGCTATTATAATAGATGATTTCATCTCAAACGGTTTTTTGCCTTTTTAGGTAGAATTAGGAATTTATATTACAAGTAATAAGTATTTACATACAAAGTTGAATAGATAAATTTCTTAGCTACTGCATTTACTCTACGAAATGGCCAACTTGATCCACAATTTCTCCTTACCGAGTTAACTAACTCGCACCGCCTTCTAATTTGTTAACATTTCCTCTTAACTCTCTTCCATTCACATTTGCATCACTAATATCTACTCTGTAAAATTGCTAACCATATACTAGCATCTTAAGAAGAAGAAGAAGAGATTGTGCTATGAATAAAGTTGTTACTTGCTTAGGCACAAAGATTTTAATAGCCATAGAATTTTTTACGTTTGTGTTTTCTGGTGTATAATGCTTGGTGCTATATAAATAACAACCTAGTATAGGTATTGAGCAGGCTATCATTTTTTAAATGTGTGTCTTGCATAAGTTAACATTCAGACGATAGTTACACACATGATCGCCCTTGGCCTGCCACTCAAATCCATTCAAGCTCTGCCACTTTAGGTATTGTTTTTATCTGAACTTATTAAATCCATTTATAAGAAACTCTCTATGTTTTCTGTACCACATTACACTTGCTGGCACTATATACGCAATCTTCTACTAAAGATGTTGCACATGTTCTGTAGCAACACACAAATATGCAGACAGGATAAGCAAGCTCAATAACAGTCAAATCTACACACACAAGATACCCACACGCCGTATAGGAGACCAGAAAAGGTAGAAATTCTCGTCTGACTTGTGTGATGGACCTGATGGACTAAACGTGAGTTAGATTCTCTAATTGTGCTGTATTTACACTGAAAGTGTGAGCAGGGAATTATAAGGCTTTGTATTTTCGTTAAGGAAGCTAATCGTAAGATATCTGTATGCTCTTATCCTTTGTTGTTCTCTCGTGTCGTTTGTTTCTGTTTCATGCAAAGAGATTTACAGATAGTAGAATGTGCCATAATATTCTAAACAATCATTTCATTACAAACTACTAGAATAAGACACAATCGTTTATTGTAGCACGCTCCTCTTCCTTTCCTTGCTCCATTGCATTGCATTGCATCCATTCAGCTCAATCAGTCACTATGATGTGATGTTGTAATAATAATGTAAATATTAGCACAAGAAGCGTATAGCGTACTTTAACTATTAGAATTCTTCTTCTGGCATGCATGCAAGTGTACACAGTAAACAATATCTGCATTGTACACAAAGGATTCATTTTCATTGCTCTAGAATTTATCTGTTGGTAAGAGGGATCTCTGATGCATAAATATACCCAAGGGAGTTAGGATGCGCAGGGAAACAAAACGGGGATTCATTCACTTGATTTGGTTAGGAGTCTTCTGTCTGTCTTTTGTTGTGTAAATGGTTATGTGAAAGCTAAGGGGATGCACAGATGATAAAACAATTTCATTACAATAAAGGCAAGGTAGTTAAGACGTATCGTAGTACACAAATATTATTACTGCTAATAGATAAATGCTGGCGTTCTGTCTGTCTATTGTGTAAAGATGATGTTGGTGATGCCTACGCAGAGAAGACAAGGAGAGACAGGAATTCAATGTTGGTTAAATGTGAAGTAAGGCAAGTGAGCAGAAAAGATGAGGGCCTGAGCGAGATCTAACTTGACATTCGAGCCAAGAGAAAGACCAAGCCCTTTGTGTATACTATTTAAGAAGAAAATTAAGCTTATATGGCCACAATAATACCTTTTTCAGAATTGTTTTCATTGAACTCACACACACAACTGCAGATCAGATGTCTCTCTGCGTCTAGCTTGCCATTTTGTAGGAGTAATCTATTGTACATTGTAAATTGCTGCAAGTATTTATGAGTGAGGTAGCTTATTACTCATGATATTCAATTTGAACTGTCATTATCTACGCTCTGATATGCATTCTTCAGCGTATAAAGTTATCACAATAATATTATGGACATTCCTGCTTATCCAGGTTAGTACCTATCTCCTACATATACATATCTAGTTAAATTAATGGGGTTGCGGCTTGTATCTGTATTAATGGAATGCAGATGTGATCAACTATAATCTTTAAAGCTTGTACATTTGCTTTGTAGTTACACGTTGCGTAAAACTGCTATCTGTTGGCTATGATATTTATGAACATGTAAAAAAGCAGGCTGTTCAAGCAGAATATTTATGTATTGAAAATCGAATGGCAAGAAGACTGGTTAGTCTTCATTTTCATTGCGATAGATTAAGCTAATCTCACGTTCTTAGGCTGCGATGTAATGAGTAATCTATTTAATGTCGTAATGAGTGGGTAGCTTCTTAGGAATGTGTGCTTTATGTGTAGATCTAATGTCTGTTTATTAGCTTGAGCTTATTAGTGTTCATTATTTATGTATGGGTGTTGAGCTCCTCTCAACATCTGAAGAATGAATCGTGATCTGAACTCTCATTTACCAGCATCCAAGCACATTGCATTGGATTACAGTGATTAGTATTACGTTACCGATTATGGTATGAATAAAGGGGTGTATACTCTTTAGCATCATTTTCTAACGTGAGCATAGGAAGGCATAGTGCAGGAAATTCCCAGAATGTCTACATTAATAAAATGCACTTGTTTCTTTAATGTCTTGCTTGACCTTTGTTCGTGTATGGCTAGGGAAGTAGGAACTCACTGTGCTTCTTTGACTCACAATCAGTTAGCTCAACTTCTGTGATTGCAGAAGACAATTATCTTATGCTGGTAGTTGGGGGTTGAGCACACTTAAGCAGATTCAGCTCTTTTGTTAAGCTTTCTTATCTGTGAACTGTAATTGATGAATTATACGGAAACAATAGAAATGTGAAGTAATGGGAATGTGAGGTGGAGATATTGAGAGATTTTCTGATTTGGCTCTTTAGATTCAATGGACACACAAAGAACTATATCGTTTCTTACGACGACACGACTGGGTTGCTGTACGTGGGCGACCGAAGTAAAGCATACGACAGTCTCCAAGAGCTAGTCCAAGAGGGTCTCGTCACTCTCTATCTGGATATGAAAGCCGGCTCGTACATTGATCTGATGTGTGACCTGACCCATTTCAACAATGGCCATCAAAACAATCACCATTCCATTAACTCCAGAACTAACGGTCATTCGAAGAGCACGACCACAAATGGTGGCACTGCTCGACAATACCACAACAATCATTATTCGAAACAGAATTCACCTAGTCCCTCTGTCTCGTCTCTCTCCAAAAGTTCCATGGTAAGTTTCTCTTCTGTATCAAATATCCAGCCAAAATGCACGACAAGTCAACTCGACTCACCTTGGCGGAGGCAGACTTAAGCCCACATATCCATTCTCTATTTTCAACCTACTACTTATTACTGACTGCGCATTATTATATACGAGCGACTCAAATGTCATCTTATATCATGTCCTGTTATAATGCCTACCCCTAAAATTTAAGCTCAGGCTTGAGTCCCTTTTTTCTGCACAGACAGTTTATACTAGATAGTTATAGTTATACTGGGTATTAGATTGCTCACTATAGCCAAAGAGCTCTCAAGATTACTAGGCAATGAAGCGAACTGAGATGCTACATACTTTCTAGCTTTTATGACCATCAAAAGGATATAGTCAGAGTCAGGGTTGATATTTATTATAAGGAAGATGTCATGAGAGCATTGAAATATTGACAATAGATTTAGCGTTTGCCCATAAAGATTTAGCTAAAGTTGATGGGTTCATAACCTCTTCATTTCATTTCACCTAAATGCTCAGGGTTGGCCAACTGAAAACTCAATAAGAATGCTGCCTGCTGGTTCTCATTTGAAATCCGACACCCTGTACTCCTTACGCTCATTATAAACTGTGAGCAGGCAAATAAAAATGGGAATGATGCTGTTTTCTCATAAGTTGCTGAGCTTTATGGCATCTTGTCTTGTTGTGATTACACTTCCTTGCGTTCNCCCTGTACTCCTTACGTTCATTATA
This sequence comes from Tomocerus nigrus, assembly GCA_019776505.1. Taxonomy (NCBI): domain Eukaryota; kingdom Metazoa; phylum Arthropoda; class Collembola; order Entomobryomorpha; family Tomoceridae; genus Tomocerus; species Tomocerus nigrus. Next base: position 13,180 of record JABASI010000507.1, on the reverse strand, counting down.
AACTGTGAGCAGGCAAATAAAAATGGGAATGATGCTGTTTTCTCATAAGTTGCTGAGCTTTATGGCAGTTTTCATCTTGTCTTGTTGTGATTACACTTCCTTTGCGTTCTGTTTCATTACTGTCCCTACTCCTTGCAAAAAATATTAGTCCAGAATGGAAATTTTGCTCATGTTCCCAACTGTGGTGGACCGGTATTCTTGGCACCATTCTTTGTCCATTGAGTGGGCTCACTGTTTTGACCAAACTATTGATTATCTCTACAGAACACAGGTACTCAAAGATTAGGCTTTCCCTGCATTGGTGTACAAAAGAACATAAAAATGCTTTTAAAGCGATTTATGCGCATAGGTAACCAATATACACATCTTATATGTAAAGTTAATAATACAGTCGTAGTTTACAAATAAACATTGTTAATTTTGTTTTTAGCAAACTATAAATTGTGGATCAATTGAGTCATAATATTTACACATACTTATGATGTTGTTCATTCATACAAGTTTTTATATCATCACTCATCGGTATTCATAGGGGTAAATTAAATTGTGTGATATATGGGAATGTTGAACATGCTCTAACACCCAGACCATTTTCTTGATGAAGTTAATTCTAATCTTGTCCTTGTTGAATAAGTAACTGCTAGGTTTTTGTCTTACCATCATGATTTCTTGTTAGCGTCATAAATGTTTATGAGCTTTCAGGGTTGTTAGGGTGGATAGTGTGTTTTGGTAGTGAAACTGAACGTGAATACAGAGCATCTAAGCCTAAGCCTAAATACAGATTTACTACTAGTTTATAATTTGTCTAAACTCATAAACGTTGCTCACTGACAGTCATCATGATAAATCAATGTCTTGCTCCCCGTTATTTGTTATGAGTGTTCGCAGCAGTTGTCCTACTAACTCACGATCAGAATGACTAACGGATATACTTTTACTTTTACCCTTTATACGGCTTCTACTTTCCAGTTTTTATCTTTTCCATTATTATTTTATACGTAGGCAACTACTTTTTTTTACTCTTCCTCATGTAAAGGTATGAATTTCAATATTATTATCTCTATGTTGAAATTATGCTCAGGAGTTGTTATGACCTGAAAAAAAGAACTTTTACCCACTCTTTTACTACCTGTAATGAAGTAGCATGTGTTAAAGACTTAAACTTTTTTCAAATGTAACGACAACTATTTGGGCACATACCATATCCTTCAATTGCTCACAGTTAATACTGTCGGTACCTTAAAGCGGAAATGATACGATATAGGAACTACTCTGTATTTACTGATATCTTCAGTTTTCTTTTCGATTCATAATATTTTTTAATGCACATACCTACTAAATTTTATTATAACCCATGCTGAGTACAAGTGCATTAATTTCTTCTACGGGCTGATCCCGGCTTTAATATGTTAGTGTATTGCTTTCCTCCAGCAATTGTAACTTGAGAAATGAGTTTGACTATTATGTGCTTAATTTACCACGATGTTAGCTCCATTGCAATTAAATATTGTAATGGTGGTGTAAACTATAATTATGTGCTCATTAAAGCAATGTTTACCATTAGTATACCGTAAAGGATTAGTTAAACACTGACAGTGTGATTTTTTCCCACAACAGGAGAGACAGAGGAATCCCGACCTGAGAACACATTCCTTCCATGTCCATACATTTGAAGGGCTGTCCAGATGTCAGATCTGTCAAAATTTCATGTGGGGATTGTCTAGTCAAGGTCTTCGGTGTAAAGGTAAGAAAGCAAGTCGCTGTCTTTGTGGACCATGACTGTCTTAACGAACTAAACCACCAAGCTATAAACTTGACTGATGGGGTGGCAAGATAAATAATTTGAAATTGCTTAGCTTTGTAATTTGTAATCTATCAGTACACATAAACGAAGACTAGGAATGAAGAGAACTTGTCAATGTCATTATATCTAGTGAGCAATCATATTCTCTAATCATCTCTATGATAGATCTTTAACACGATGTATACCTATTCATATTATTAAATAGTCATGTTCCAGTATATACCAATATAGTTTATTTGTCTTGTCAATACTACTGGGTATACATCTTCATAGCCATTTCTGACAATTTCAATTTGTACGTTATATTACGCCGCGTTTGTTTAAATGTACATTTAATATTAATACATTATATCAAACTATAGAGATTATAATATTGCTATACAATTTTAGTATTTGCTTTGTGGTTGAAATTGGGATACAAAATAAATACACAATATTATTATAATACATGCACCTATTTGCAGACTTGAAATGAAAATTTTCGTCTTGTAGTTTGACAAACTGAAATTTAGATTTTCGGTCACGGATTTAATTTGAAATGTCATTCAATTATTTTTTAACGTTACAGATTGCGAGTTCAGCATACACGCAGCATGTGCAGAAAAAGTTGCTACGGAGTGTGAGCCTAGACTTTCGCAACTGACAACAATATTCGGATGGGACTTAACAACTCTCGTGAAAGCTGCAGGAGGATCGAAACCACCTTTTGTAATCGAGAAGTGTATAACTGAGATAGAGAAGCGTGGACTACATATCGAAGGCATTTATCGCGTATCGGGCTCAAGAGAATTGACGGAAAGACTCAAGACATATCTTGAACAAGGTTCTCCACATAAATATTCAATAAGTTTACTTATGCTACACTCATTAAATATGTATGTGTGCCTAATCCTGAATTATTATCTCAGAGTCACAGCAACACGTTATGTTTAGGTGTTCACTACAGTACAACTAATCTAATCTAATGCAGCCCAATAGCAACTAGTGGAGGATATTGAATTCTTAGTGGGCATGTAGTTAGTCTCATGAAGTTTGGCCCTGTCTGTCACATCCACATTAAAACGTTGCCAATAATTCTACCCTCGCTGATAAGACAAATCTCATTGTCAGTACACATATTATTATAGTTGATAGTAGAGTCAATTATTGACAGATCCTAATTTACATAGATCAATAAACTTTTTACGATAGTTAGTGGTTCACTACGTACCCTCCGTAGCTCGTAAAGTTTATCTTCCGCATTTGGATCTGTAGGATTTAGCTATGTTACAAAGGACAGGAAAGTAAAGCAGTGTTCCAATTTTCCACTATTATTGTTCATTTCCTACGTTTTTGTTGGATGTATTATGCTAAACAGGTAGGTACTGTTAAACGTGGATTACACAATTCAGTTTCATTTAAACGTATTCAAGCGTTTAAACACGCTTTGAGTGAAGAGATGAGATGAGAGGCTTTGAGAGGCGGATGAGATTTGAGATTTTAATACCTGCTTGTTATATCTAGACATGTGATCGCGTATTTTGGAATTTCTACATACAAACCTAAGTCCAGGAATCATTATTTTTGACATTTGTTAGCTCGCTTGTTAAATTATATGATTACGATGATACGCGTGAATGTACGCGTTCTCATAGCTATCTGGACAATTCGCAAAAATCCTTCTTAAATAGTTTACTATACGCAGTTGATGGTTTCTTAATGTTAGGTTAATTAAAAATTGTATTAAGTACATGTACATATACTTCCTTCCAGAAATATATTTATATAACGTTTACTGCAGTTACTTACTACCCCTTCCATACTCGACCGACGTAAATAATAACAACAAAATTAGTGGTGTAAGATATGTAAGCAAATGTTCGTAGAAATAGATTGGCTCAGAAGAAAGCATTGCCTACATTTTGACGCGTAAAATAATAAAATATTGAACTTATTACAGTTTTCAAGGCTGAGAGTGGCGAAAGTGCCAATTATGTTGGAGTTATTAACAGTATAGCTCGAAAAGTGTGTGTATTTTTATCTGCGAATACGTTTAGTCTTTCAGATTTGCATTCTCTAATTTATTTACAGGTGTCATTGACAGATAGATACCTACATCAGTTGTATGTTTAAATACTACTATTTCAAAAATGTTGGTCCTTACATTTCCATACGGAAACGAGGGTACACAGGTGACAGGAATGGTGGGCAACTCACAATTTCGTGTGAACATTAAAGTTAAAAATCCATTACGAAGCAAAGTATGCAAAATACAAACCCCTTTTCTGTACTCATACCTGCCATTGCTTCAAGGGATTTTTATAAATAATGGGAGAGAAGGTTTCTAAGCTAAAATTCTCGTGGAAAAATTGCGTGTCTCTGTGACGGACTTCTTATGTTTAATGTGGCGATTATGGCCACAACGGTTTTGTTCATTCACACTTACACGCTAGATTAGTTTAGCATCCGTTGATTGTTGACTTTAAAAGACACAAGACATAACTGAAAACAAATATTATTATGCCACACAGAATACCTAGGGGCAGATGCTGATGTCCCACCATGCACTCGTTGAAACGCTAAATGGGCAAATATTTTGCAAGCTCAAATTAGTATTAATCATGGGAAAAATGACAGAGTCGGTCGTCAATGGAAAGTCTAACTGTTGCAATGTTTAGTTACTACTTAGCATTCGAAAATTTTAAACTCTCACTTAATCATCAGCTTTTGTAAGATAATTGTAGCTCTGTAGTTGCAAAAGATGACAGTGCATTTACATATTGTACATTAGCTAAAACACCTGTAGTATATTACAAATAATATTATTGTTTCTTATGTGACTTCGTAACAACATGCTTTTGCAAATGGTCATTTCAAACAGTCGGATAACAAGGGCAGTTGTGAATTGGCTAGGAATTCATTTATGCATTCGGATGCTATTACCAATACCGCACCGTTAAGTTCGTTACTCATAGCAGTATTTTCAAGTTGGTATAATAAATTACGCTGTATTTAAATGAATTTAGCAATATCAGTACCTACAGTAAAAGCTCGTGCTCTGCAATTCAATGAACAGAAATTAATGTTTCCAATGAATCAGTTTTTATGCCCTAACATTTTGTAGATTTAAAAAATGCCCATGAAGCACATGCTTATAATATTATTCTTGATGAACTGCTAAAAGTGGTTTATGTATCTACGAAGGTGATAATAGTAAATCTCATCACTTAACCTTTTGTACTGTAAAGTGCAATTCCTTTGTTTCCATCTTGCAAAAGATTTAATTTGTGCTAAGGAACAATTATGAATATTGAATGAAAAGGAATATTTCACGGTGCTTAAATAATGTCGACAGAAATGAATGAGTTAGTGACAGGCAAGGGAGGTATAAAATAATTATCAAAAAAACTATGAAAGGTTTTATTTCGCCTCTGGCATATTTGCGCATAGAATACAAAAGTACTTCAAAGTGCGTATCTTAATGCATTTTCAGCAAGGTTGGGCTTTGGTTCTACCTTCCACTTAAAGTCGTTTTGTGTGAAGATTATTTATTCTCGCTCATTTAACATTACCATCAATTTTCTGGATATCACGTACAGCTAATAAACATGGCGATAAATTTTGCATCCGTCAAGGCAGAAATAAAATCATGAATAGCAAATAATTCTACGCTTTACATTATGGTACGTTATGAATATCGATAAGTGATCAAAAAACTGATTGTAAGTGCAGTGCTGGAATATTGGCTTAAAGTATTGCAAATTAAATAGACCCAACTAAAGTGTAGCTTTTTTCATCGATCTGCAATTTCATGAATACTTGCACATCACATGAAGTAGACGTTCCATAAGAACTTAATTTTTCTTCATTTGATAATAGTATACTTTTCTCAAGTAACGCTTACCATGAATTTCCTACTTGGAGTAGTTTTACTGTTGATACCTGTGTAGGACAACAAAACTAACTAGTATAAACTATGAATAAATAGACAACATACAACGATGATATTTATATAAGGAAATTACTAGAATGTTATTCAATTAATACGTTTGCTATATAAGAAACAGTTAGAGCTTTACTTTCCTTACTTTACAACTATACAAATTCCTAATATTTTAATATTATGGGAATTATATGTGACAAATGTTTCATGAAACGTCAGCTACTTGTACCACTTCGAAATAAAATCCTATGTGCACATAAAACAATATTAACTAGCATTTCTAACTGTATGATTGTGGAAAGCTTACTTTTATTTGTGATGCAATTGTGGTTTTAACAATAGTAATATAATAACAAATGTATTTTTGGTCCTTTAGAACGTGAGAATGCCGATATGAGCCAGTATGCAGATATTCATTCCATGTGTGGCCTTGTCAAGTTGTATTTGCGGCTTTTACCACAACCTCTTATAACGCCTGAGTTTTTTCAGAGGTTTCTCACTGCAGATGACGGTAAAATTAATGGCACTCCAGGCACCTAATGTTGCACAATGCAATTAATAATTTACGTTTAATGTTTAATGACCAAAGGGGAATTACATATTAATAAGTATTAAATTACATTTGAGTTAAACGACCCATATGATGTTTTTTTCTGTACACAGGTCAATTAACTGTTGATGCTATCCGAAGAAGTGTGAAAAAATTGCCGCTGGCTCATCAAATCACACTGAAGTACCTCTTACAACATTTACATCGTGTTTCAGATCACAGCGAAAAAAACAAAATGAATGCCTTCAACCTGAGTTCCGTCTTTACTCCGAGCGTCCTTTGTCCTTCGCAAATCTCATTAAATACTCTCAAGATCGGAACAACAGTTCTTGAGATGATGATAACACATGTTCCTAATTTGTATTCAAAGACTTAAGTTTGTATTACAAGATATAATTTAATGTTTTTAACTTATAATTCTGTAGTACTGTTAGAAAACATAGAAAGAGTCCAAATTCTTTATTTTGTGAGCCTCCAAGAAAGATAAACTTATGTCTATATAAAATAGCTGTTTTAATGCACCTCTCGAAGATAAAGCAACTTAATGGCTGCTACCTTATGATTTGTTACTACCCAGCGCTTATGGGAATTTCATATATCAATATATAATTTTAATTGTCTATGATAGGTTCATTAAGCAAAGAGTTTATAAGAAAGCATTTTATATATATTTTAATCAATTTACTGTTGTATTTGCCTGAATAAAATAAGGACTTTACAGTAATTATCGATGAACACAATTTCTACATTAGAAAAAACTCTATAATATTACGATATTAGACCATTATTATCGACCTAAAGTACATCATAGCTCTTTTCCCTCTTGTCCTGATATGGCAGATGTAGAAAGTATTTTATCAATGTGTGTTAAGTATCGCGCCTCTATTTCAGATCTGCATTTTACTCATTAGGGGAAATATATTACGAAAACTGGCAGGTAAAAAGTGCTGAGTTATTTTTCCCTGTAAATGCAATATGTAATCTGACATTTAAACATTTATAAACTGCACACCAAAGAAGATATGTATTACGGTTTACTGTAATTTGAACTAGTTTATGAGATAAATGAAATTGTTTCCGGGCCTCGGATAAATACGAGGTCAATATTTACTTCAGGTAGCACTGATAAATTTAGGACTGCAATGCATGAGACCTTTAATTGACTGTGCTGTCTATTATTTGCGATGCAATTAGAAAAGTTAATATCTCGATTCGCTTGTATATACAACTCATTTTTGTATAAGAGAGTAAGTTTCTTTTACCTATTAGTTAAATTGAGGCTCAAAGACGCAATTAATGGAGCTGTGCACTTATTAGTACACGTACCGTGAACCAGGTAAAAATTGGCAAATTCAAATAATTTAAAAACGAACCACTTTCGTATTGTGACGATTTTACTTTTAAATGATTTTGCTAAGATGCCTACCTTAATGGATGCACTGAAATCATTCCAGGATGGACAAAAGTATAATGCTTATAGGTAACACGAGTTGTGTAATACTCTGAAAAAGTTACCTTCGGTAGGTGTCTATAAATGATTTTGAAAATATTTTATAGTTAAAAGTTAATGTCAACTTGCCTGTACTTTATCTGTATTAGTATGCTTTTAGGTAAATGTGTTTGACAAAAACGTAAATGAGATGCTTTTTATTTTTAAACAAGTCGATGAAAACAAATTATTTAGTTATGAATTCGATTTTAGAGATTAGAACTTGCATTCAGTGCGTAATGAAAATGAATGAATACTTGTAGACCATTTCTTCCTGCAAGTCCATTTTAATATTATATGCCGTAAAAAAAGTCGGAATATGGTGAAACTGGACTGTGGACAGTATCAATTAATTGAAATTAAAATGCTATTATTTACATATTCAATAGAACGCAATTGCTAAAAGTAAGAGTCCATAACTGCGTGAAGGCCATTGCACCCTAGCCAAGGCTGTTAGATACAAAGGCTATAATGTAAATCGTCATCTTCAAATGCAATATCAGTAATTATTATTATAAATAATGCACAATAGATACTATACAGATTACAGATACACTATTGTCAGAATGTCAGCACCACTAATTCATTAACGTCCAGGTCCAGAGGAAATATTTCATGATTATATAATATTTATTACATAATAGATTCAGTAATTTTAATAGTGCATCACGGAATAAATATACGCCAAGTAATTGATAGACTGTGACTGTGACTGTACACCAATTTAGTGATATCTAAGTACATATAATATATTATATAACTAAATTGAGTCGATCTGTTTTAAATAATTCGCCCTGATGAATCCAAACTATTCCAAACTGCGTGAAATGCTCCAAGATGTTACTATTTAATCAATAACTATCGATTTAACAATTGTCCAATTCCAATACTTGCATATTAAGCCTTAGCATTCACCCCACATTAGTAAACATTTCATATTATTAAAGAATCGGACTTGTTTCTGTTTTTCTTTGCAAGCTTGACATTAATATTTCACCCCACTAGGAACTATATGTAGTACAATTGTGTGAGTAAGATCATTGTCGCAAGGATATTGATTCAGCCCATTGAAACATACGCAAATACCTGGAATACTATTGGAAAATTGTTAAAGTAGTAACTAAATAAACTAAAAAAACTATTGTCTATATACATAGTTAGGTATAGTAAATTTTTTTAAACCATCACAAAATGGGAGACGATGCAGAGCCGAAGGAAAAGAAGGATGAGGGAGATGGAGAAAGGAAAATTCCGCAGTACCCACTAATCAGAGTAAGGTGTTTTGAATAGGTTCTCATTTTAATATTCTAAATGCATATTAATATATCGTATCTACGTGTTTAAACAAAGTCAGTAACCACACACGTAAAAAGGTCTCCATCTCAAGCCAAGTAAAATGGCTCTCCCTCCACAGTCCTCCACTCTAACGATAAGTCATCACCATCAGAATGAAATTGAATCTTTATTTATGTAATTTAAGTTTAAATGAGTCTCATTTTGTCGAAATTTTCTATTTTCAAAATTTAATTCGCCCATTAAACCTGAATTGATTTGGATGACATATTTTGAAAAATTAAAAATAGATTTGTCAACACTTCCAAGAGGTCGTCGTTTTGAACTAATTAATTTTTGGGCCAGGAATGCAATGAAAATTCAGATAATTTCTATTGTTTTGTTTTCAATGACGTTTTTCACAGACTTACTTTAGGTATTAACTGATTTGGACAAAATTAGGCACAAAACTTTACAATTCACATCACAACTATAGACTGAAATGTCTTCTTTAAAATTAGGCTCATTTAAAGCTCATGTCTTTTCTACTTGAGATGGATTGACCTAATAAGGGCATGCATGGCAGGTATGGCGACTGACTTTGGATTTTGGATACACACTGCAGTAAATACTGAAATAAGTATGAGTATGTAGCATTTATTAATGGCAGTAACATTATTGGCTCGAAAGCTTGTACTGTATTTAATACTTTCGTGGACTGTTATCCCAAATAGATGGTAGAAATGCCAGAAGAAACGAAGTCCGAAATAATCGAGCTAATAGCCTCATTGATTGAAAGACACATTACAGATATACAGGTAAATTTTTAACTAAAATCGAAGAAATGCTCTGTTGCAGCTGAAAAAATTTCTGGTTTATATTTTAGAAAGCTTGCGAAGCTATAAAGGAAGATATGGACAAACTTTATGGAGCTCATTGGCATGTAATTATCGGGGAATCTTTTGGTTTCAATGTTTCCTACTTAAACAATCATTTTTTATATATGTTTATTATGGGAAATCTAGGGGTTTTGGTCTGGAAATGTTGCTAAAGGCTAAAATATTGATACATTGCATCGCCTGTGCAGAAGTGTCCCTTTTGAAACTATCATTTTGTTGACACTTTCAATAATTGTGGCATTTAAAAGCAAAAGGTATAGAAAGAGTTTAGAAGTAAACAAAACTTAAATGTTAACAATTAAACGTTATTCGTTATAAGTGTACGTTTTTTAGTGATTAAAGTTATGCCATGATATAAAGAGGCTTAGAAATAATATTTATATTACCTACCGTAATACAACTTTACCCTACTAATTCGGAATATTTACCGGTTAACAAAGGTTAAATATTTTTGCTGAATTTTGCTACAATTTTAATACTTTAAACACTCTAAACACATTTTAACACAATTAGAAATGTGATAAGATGCCTAATAATATCGCAAATGTTTCTTTGTCAAATTGAAGATTGAAGGCAATGCTATTACCATTCGAAACCTGTACTGTATAGAAGGAAATCGGACAAGAACTCTTCTGACCGATTTTGAAAGAAATGCAAAAAATAGGACTCGATACTATTTATATATTAATTTTAAGTTATCACATACATGCAGTTTCCTGAATGGTTGACCTGAATGGCTATGGATAGGATAGGCAGTGATTTGGGGAGTTTTTTCAGACAATACCTATCCATGTATTTTTCTGTAGTAACTAAAATTTGATATGAAAGCTGTCTGTATTGAGTGTATTGTAGAATGCTGCTGTTACCCGAATAGCAAATCAGCCAAACCCGCAAAATCATACTAAATGGGTTAAAGTACGTATTATAGCATTCACTGGTCAATTTATTGCGCCCTAATGAAAAATAATGCGCTTTTGATGCAGATAGTCATGTCGAGTGAATACACGACAGCTAATGTTTAAACATATGAGTAAAATCCACATTTATTCTGCCTCTAACTTTCCTTTTCCACGATTATTTATTTACAAGTAGGTATAGGTTTTATTTATAGATTCAAACTACTTCAGCACATTATTTTGCCAATAAAGTCGCTTTTTCATTTATATTAACTACTCTAAATTATTATCCATATATCAATACATAACTCTTTAAATAAAATTCGTTTTCATCAGTGGCTTCAATAGGTCATGTGATTCAGATTGATAGAATTTTTGTTACAGCATGTAACAAAGATTGACATCTGTCTCAGTATTTTATTGAAAAGTCATTTTTTATTTGTAACTCTAATCTCTGTTGCAACGTTTATGTTTATGTCGGCTACGACTTCGAAATGGGCTTCTGACTCGATTACGAACAGGACTTCTTACTCGATTTCGAACTCCATTTTTCGACATCGGAGTAGTTGTAGTCGAAGCGTCCTTAACAATGGGCTTGGCTCCTCCTTTTCTCTCTTTTGCCGCCGCCACGCGATAGCTTTTGGCTTTGTCTATGGTCATGGTGGCAGTGGCTAAATATTTACCTTCGGCACGAAATAAGTCGCAGGAATAGTCGCCTGTTATGGGATACCAAGTTTCTTTGCTGGGGAGCAACATCTTCTGTTGAGACGATTTTGATATCAGGGTCCACCAAGAAAAGTGTAATGAATTTGCGGTGACCGGGCTTTTTGCCATCATCTAATTCAAACGGTCTCACGATGTGTTCGTACACATTAGGAAAAACAACTAAGCGATTTGATGTTGCTGTTGTATGTCCCAAGGCAGACATGCTGTTTTCGCCAGTTTGGAACTGGAATGCCAATTGGGATTCGGAGATGTTTTCCACGTCATAGTAGAATATGGCCGAGGCAACAATTCGTTCATTTTTGAATCCTTCGATGTGCCAAGAGCTACCTCCATATTTAGATGTCCCTTTTGGTGTCAAGTAAATGTTTTTCATACTCACAATAATTTGAAGAGGACGGCCGACCAGACTGACAGCTTTCATTTGGGTAGTGACATCGAGTCCAATTAATTCAGACAGAACCTTTTCAAAATGAGGTACAGCTCCTTCCACGACCCGCTCAATTGCTGTATAAATCTCTCTGTATTCTCGTGGGTCCAAATTATTGATGTAGGACAACGTGACCACTTTTTTAGTATCGGGCTCCACATAGAAATTGGTTGGCAGCAACTGGAACTTTTGTGAATAGTTACGATCTGCGACAGTATCCATACAAGGTGGCTGAAAAGGTAACAGACTCGGCAGTTTTTTCCCAGTGACTTCAGAAATGAAGCAATACAAGAAGGGATCAACCAACTCCAGAAGACCCGGCCGATCAGTACGCCAATCCTTCTCAGGCAAATCTTCTTCCAACATCTGAGAATATAGCATCAGTTCTTCGTGGTGCTCGGGGTTTAACAAGTTGTCTACGATATCGACAAGATTGGGCATGTACGGAAGACGCTCCCAAAACTTGTCAAAGGGTAATGGGATCGCCATGTTTGTAACAATGTTCTCTATAAAAGATGCCACATGCAATTTCAGATAAGTAAAATTGAAACACATAATAATATGCTGAAGAATTCATAAAAAATTTTGGAATATTAATGAATAAGATACCCACTTCTTTGTTTGTATCAATCGATTGATTTTTCAAATTGCACTGCTTTATTCAAAATCTTTGCCGGAAAGAATTTATTATAACTGTTATTGTTATTACTCAAGAAAGTTCAGTTCTCAAGGAGCAGCAGCATGTTCCCTCGAAGTTTATCTCTACAATGGAAACCGGAAACTATCCCGAACATACTATTATTATGATGAATGTAATGCACGATAATAAATAAACATTAGACAACAACACTTCTATACTACCACTTTACAGGGTACCTAAAGTAGTCATGGAAAACAAAATGAAATCTCAAGGATTTCCAGCATCAACTGCCAAGTTGGTGTTGTAGATAGAGATAGAACGTATTAAGAAGGGGGTCCCCGGCAACAGCCGGAAGGAACTATGCTGACTATCTTAAGGGGGGGCTGGCACTTGGGAAATTCCTGATTCCAGCCGAAAGGCGTAACGTTGACTCATGAGGTTGACATAACCGAATTCTACCCATATTTATCTAGGCATCGTGAAGGGCTGATTTTCAAAATTTCCATTTGGGGGACTTAAATTTGGGGTTATGTGGAGTGGGAGGAATACATTGCA
>JABASI010000506.1:0-37725 GCA_019776505.1 Tomocerus nigrus | reverse complement strand
AAGTTGTAGTTTGCTCTGTCCAAGCATTTTAATAAATTACAATTAGTCCAGGAATGTTTTAATTATGTGCTTCGGAAGAATGATATATTTAATTATATTTGGTTTATGGATTGTCAGGATTGTAGGTTTCTCCTTCACTAACATGCAGGCTGCCTAATTACTAAAAGATCTCTAATTAATGCAGTAGCAATAATATTAATTTACAATGAGCAGGTAATGTAATACTAATCTACAAAAGTTACGGCTACATTATATACATGAAGACTTGCTAATTATGTGCATAAACCAGTTTAGTACTTCTTGTAAGGATTTTCGATATTACTAACAGTGACAAGGATCTTGAAACGATGTTAAACCTTAAAATAAGTACTACTTATTGTTGGCAATGCAACTTTGTAATTGCCTGTGTTCGTGAGTAATTGGCAATTTATGTCTTTTCAAGTGTCCTTATCCCAACTTCTAATTTACTCCTTTGACTTCGACAACAGGAGTGGCGAGCTTCTGTCTATTTTGTGTGCTGAGGTACTCTCTAGAGCTGTCTTAAATGAAGTTTCATGGAAGGAAATAAAAATTTAATTGTTACCTAAAGGTACTTCCTGGTGGAATCGGGCATTGAGTTACACCTGGAACACCGTCCATCCAAGGAGTTTTCTTTTGGTGAATCCCATGCCAATGTATAGCAGTCCCTTCTCCAAAGAGTCCATTAGTTACATCGACAACTACCGTGTCTCCTTCACAAACCTTTTAATTTCAATTTTTCATATTAAAAAGGGTCTTTAATATTTAATAGACATCATTATTTATCATTTTTATAATATATGAAGATTGGAAAACATTTTGACTTCATAAAAATCAGGCAGCTAAGGTACTCACTAATTAATTAAAAAGTATAGTTGTTAACACGTGCATTGTGTGTAGGAAGTAGGGAATAATATTAACTACATAGGTGCTACGGGAAGGAAGCTGATCATTCATGCAATACCCATTGTCACATTGTCAGTAGTCAATGCTCATCTAAGGTAATTTTCATAAAGGTTTGCCGGTTTGCGTAGGCGTTGTTACATTGCACAATAAGTCGCGTATTTTGCTACGTTGAAAATATGGTGAGATCATAGACCTGTTTAATTACTGAGTGGATTTAAAAAAAGAATTGTTAAAACTTAATGTGGCTCCTACAGTCTCAAAATTGTAATCTCTTTACTTCATATCATCAAATATTAAAAATCGATAGCAGATAAAATGAGAAGAGGTAATTCAAAGCATAAAGTATTGAAAGCAACAGTAATAGTCTGTTACACCAAATGCCACGCAGTACTTAGGATACTTAGGAAAGGTAATCAGAATATTATCATTGTGGAGTACAAGAATTTACATGTGAAATGTACCACGAATTTCCTAAAAGGGCTTTTGAAGGCAGACGTTAGTGATATCTTTTCATACAGGAACTTATAATTATGTAATTATCAGATACATGTCATATGTGCATTCTATATAGACTTTTCTTCTTTCAAATGGTTTTCGGGATTTTTGTGATGTGGAAACGAAAGCTGAGTACAGGTAGGTACTATACGTACACTCACCACCATAAGAATAAAAAGAGAAGTCTGGACATTAGAATAAAACATGAATAATAACCCCCGCTTAATTTTAAGAAGTTAGATTTTTGGATTTCCCAGTAGGCAATTAATAGGAGATTGACTCATTCTCTGTAATTCTCTTGTCTAGGTATATTTGCGCCTTGCGGGTTGAGCTTCAAATTGTATCCATATACAATAACGTTTCACTACAAAAGTACAAGGATTGGATGGCACCTCGATAGGTGCGGTCCAATCTTTCCGACAGCTTATTGAATTAGGAAATGATAATCTCCCTTTGGCCGAGCACCGAAGCTAATTTTGGAACAAGGGTAATAACTGCGCGTAGGAGTAGTCATTGAGTATGTGCTGGTAATATTTTATTACTAACTTAATTGTTATATGGGGAATATCGCAGATTCGCAGAACATGCACACATTTGTTCACGTCATGTACGTTTACAACAAAAATTAAAGGCAACAAAATAAAAATATAATTTACGGTTCACTTCAAATCACTTGAGTGTTGACCCTTGCAAAATTAGAAAGGATCAGTTAGGGAAGGGACTCGTGAACAAAAGACTTAGCTGGAAAGAAAGGATTACGATAAGCTGTCGGAATATTCAGACACTGCGCTTCGATAGGTAAACGAGAATTAGTTCTGAGAACTCGCCGTCGTGCTGGACTATCCCAGTCGCATTCGCATGTGACGCTTTACCCATTACTACATTATAGAATAGGCTAGATATGCTCAGTTCTTATTTTTTGTGTCTTGATGTGTTCTTGAATTGACTTTGTCATTGGATTTTATTTAGCACAGAGATCGAGAGAATTCTGCTTCATTCGACTAACATGATTCAGTAACGAAAAGGAATTGGCAATCAGAAACATTAAAGCTTAGCTTAAATAGAGTAATTGAATTGGTAAACGTGACCATGTGTGACTAAGAATGACACTGTATTGTACTTTTGATGGTTGTAAGATCGTCTAATACTTCAAACTGACAATGATAATTTAAAGATATATTTATTGTTAGATAGGTATTAGAATTAGAATTATAGTGCTCCAACAAAGTATTGAGTGTGCAATCAATTGACAAATGGAATTTATGCATCTTTACTTAGCAAATCCTGTCGTAGTCAACTTTTAAATAAATAAATTCTCTTTCTCCCTCTCTCTTTCCATTTACCAATAAATATTAAAATGAACTTTCAAAATTATTAAGAATTAATCCATTGTGATAACTCTGGATATAAATCATTCTTACTCTGATAGCAGGTCCTGGCATAATTCTATTGACCACAGCAATTGCTCTCTTGTGACCATCAGCAGGAATGCAATCCAATCTGGAACAATCTGCAGTCACGTTTGGACATTCGTAACAAGCCTTGGATAAAATCCAAAAGTACTCTAATGTGAAGTTATAGCCACATGTCATACTTGTCGATGGATCAGAAGAACATTCTCGGAAGCAAGGATGAGTTTCTGGCATTTCTGAAATTCATAGCAATAAATATTTTTAACAAAGATGACAAACAAGGTATTAGCAGCACATTATCAAATTCTCATGCTATTCTTTCATCGTGAGTTACAAGGTGCCGTTTTCTTTGCTGAATACTTACTCATACTCTTTATAACAGGTATGATAATATTGAAAGCGTTTCACACTAAAAGTTGACAAGCTAAAGAGATATCTACACGAATTCTGATTTCAGAAATACATCATGTTTTGTGACATACATCATGAATATTCCATTCCAATTACTATACAGCCTTGACCCGATTTCCTTGAACATTCAAAGACTTTCAAGCGAATTACTTAATCACGAACACCGGATTCCTTACAAAATGCAACTTTAGTGAAAATGACTGATTTAAACCTAATAAACGTCATAAATAAGAAACGAACATATAGAAGAATCCAATTGGTGAACGCTTAAAAAGAAGGAAAATTTCTATTGAAAATGCTAAGAATACGATCATGTTTTGCTTTTGACAAAAAGTATGTGCATTAGTATAAGTATAATCTCATGTATAAAATGCCAAGTTCATGTGATGAGATGATAATTTAGAAATTATATACGATAGTTAATGCTACTTACATGCTACTGCATGCAATGACGTTAATGAATGAAATAAAGCTGACAGTTAATGCAAGTCGCGGTTTTGGCCTTTAATTACACTTTTTTAATTAAGTCGTTAACTCTTTATGAGAGAAATCCGCATGTCAAGGAAATTAAAACTTGTCAATCATTTGAAAGGTCATGTGTAATGCATTTAAATTTTCTATTTTATGTGGAAAATATTTTGATTCCATGCTAAACAAGTAACTGAATTTTAGAATCCCACATGTTTCCAGATCTACTCTTACTTATACTGGTAGTGCTAAAAAATGGCAACGTTATCTCTGAATAAGACAATTACTACGTCTGCATCAAAATTATGCTAGTAATTGCTGACAATTTTTTATTTGAGTTCCCTATTGTGAGCGTAAGTAGCATAAACCTATTTTTATCCAATTTGCACATAGCCAAAGAGGTTTAAAACGACGATGAGGACAAGAGACAACGTGAGCGTGAAAGTATGCCTACTTTTATTGTTCCCTGGAGTGAATGAAAAATATGAATGAGTACACTAATAAGGCACGAGCTCACATAATAGAACTCACTTTAAGTTAAATAGAAGTAGCAAAGATTTGCACTTACACATTTGAATCCTTATTAAGTAAGCAAATGCAAGTGGAAGAAAATTTCTGTTGACTCTACTACTCTGTTTTCTATGCTGCTTAGCACAAAGGACAATCTCTTTCATTCACAGATTCACTTTTACTATCTACTTATCTACTCTGACTCTCCATGCTTCTCATTCACGGCTTTATTTCATTTGTGCACGCAACCGTTTTTTGCTGGATTTATTTCGAAATCCAAATCATTTTGCTCAACACTTTTTCTTTCATTTAATTTTTCAACTGCACGGAATTCTCTAGAATATTACGTACAAACGCTCTTCACTCCAAATTAATCGAAATTGGGCCGTGAGAGATTAAAAACATTAAAGAGGTATACTAATGATCAGATCACTAAATGACTTTTTTTGATCATTCTTGGTCATTAATGCACTTCCATTTTTTAAAAAATAATAGCTCAAGCTTTTGTATTATAATTCCGAAAATCAAATAATAAAGACTTTGTATTTTGTGTTAGTAGAGGTAATACAGATATAATGGCTTCAAAACACTAAAACAGTTCAAATGAAATAGTTTAAAGCTCCAGAGCTCCGATCGCGTAAAAAATTTGATATTTTTAATCTTTTAAGTTTTGTGTTTTTAAATTACACAACAACATGCGCATTCCTTAAAATCAAAAAATACAAATCGTTTTAAATTTCCTTCGTATAAAATTTTGACATAGATGATAATTATGCTCTCCGTATTCCGATCCTAACACATCTCCGGAGTTTTACATAGTGCAATCAATAATGTTAAGCTCCCAGAAGCAGATTGTAAAATGTTGTGCCAAATGTAGACGGAGCTCAGTGTTGTAATTGTACACATGAATGATTGGGAAAATGAAAGTGTCAAAAATCAGCGAGCTTCCACCTTCCATCTACCTCGCATTTAAGTTTCATGAAGCATTTGGAGAACGCAGTGGACGCATAAACCTTCTGCATGTCGAATTACAAATTGGAGTATTATACCGCAGCTAAAAGCAAACGATTGTGTCTCTATTCCCATTTTGCATATATTATGAGAACATAGAGAATAGATATACTGTTCTTATGTATGAAAGATATACTTTGTGGCCTAAAGATCACCGTATCGTCTGGTAAATTGTTCCTGGCTACAAAGTGGAGGTTTTTCAATCTTTCAATGACTATATACAGAAATGCTTTACAAGTATTTTGCAAGGCTGGAAGGAGGAAATGTTGGGATAGTATTATAGTATTATGCAAGATGCAAAAACTCTATTTCGTTTCGTCTGCATTTATTTGGCACATGTAATCTGTCCTAAAGTGGGCCACTAATTTGCTAAAAGCATCTGTACACTATAGTACAGCGTTAATATTTAAATCTACAGTTTTATTATCATTAACAGAATTTATTAATGTATTGCTTTTTGCTTTCCACTACAAAATATCAAATTGTAGTTGTAAAATAAAGCAAATTGCGGTATAAGCATGGATTTTTGATGTGGCATACCTGCGGACAGTGCCGAATAGCACGAGACTAGAATCACAACTGCACAGAAACTCCCAACTCCATGAGAAATAGAAAAATTGAACACTTGCTTCATAGTAAATGAAAACTGGTAAAAATGTTAAGAATTTAAACAAAATGAAACTATAAGTAGTCTCTCAATGTTTAATTATTAGATGTGTTGAGTTCATATCTTTTCACTAAAATCACGTATGAAATATTGTATCACGAATACTGTTAGCACATAATAAGTAACAGCACAGAAAAGTTGAAGATCACTTTCACAGATATACAAGTTGAACTTCACAGCTTCATTGAATGACAGTCAATGGGACACACACATGTACAGCAGCCGACTGTATGCTAAAAGGTCTTGTAATGGTAATGCGTTCAGGGAAATCCCCTTTTGTTTCTTGGAAAAGGTAAACAACAGATTATAGAGGAAAAGACCAAGATCAAGTCCTAAATCCGGTTTGCCCGTACTCACTGCACTCTGTGAATACGGTGTACACCTCAATTGAAGCTTGTAATGATAATGTGATTATAATGATGATGGGAGCAAATAACTCTTTCCCTTTAAAATGCACAGAAAGAGTAATTCCGAGTACGGATCCACTTTTTACTCAGAACTCATTCGTTTGTGGCGAACAGGAATTATTAAGGTAGCCAGCCAGAAAGCTCCCTGCTGACGTCTTCAGTTGAAATCTCAAGTCGTCATTCAGTCAGGTAACTAAACCATTTACATATACACGCTCGTTCATTAAATACAAGTAAATAGTATGTACCTATTGAAAGCTATTTATCTGGTTTAGAATTCCGGCTACGCAATCATCATTAAGATACAGTATACATTTAAACATAAGCAAGATAATAACAATATAGGATTTCTTTAGCCTACATTTGTTAGCACATTGTATCTTTATGAAACAGCTACTAGAACATGTCAACAATGAACTTTAATCTTGCTACAGACAGATTATCGGCGTGTGTGCATGCAAAGCATAATGAATGAATGACGATAATTTTTATGAATAATTAAAGATAAAAAATACTAGAAAAGTGGAATACAGATTATGATTTTTTTGCTTTAGATACATTGATAGTAGAAGTATAGGGAAACCCGGAAAATGAAAATTGAATGAAAACTTACACTTGCATAATGCATTCAAGTGAGATGCACACAAATTATGATGTACTTATTAGACTGAAGGTTGTTCCCACTTTGAACTGCAAACTGGCATGACCAGTTTAAATTAAATTGATGCACACATTGCTCTGCCTAGAAAATCCCAAGCCAAGTATGTAGTGCAACATTGACCTAGGTTTGTTTGCATTTATTTTCAATCTCTATAGCTATCTACATATATCTCACTTTCTTTCTGCAATATATGAATGCAAAACTGCAACTGTTTCGTAAGTCACAACTTTTTAAGCAGATAAAGATTCATTTGCCTACGTGCGGCAACTTTTCTTACGTTGTTAGCTATTAAATGGTTATCACATCGTTAAAAATGTGACCTAATCTTAAAATTCATTGCACTTAATTTACAATCCTTGACAGTAGTTATTCGAAACTGAAAATTTTTCAAACCTAAGGTAAGTTGTTATACAATCACTATAGTTGTGTTATAATAATAATTAGACAGTAAACGGGAGAAGAGACAGTAAACCTGGCTCCAAAGCAAATCTGTGTTAATTACGTACAAACTGTCGAGGATTGCAATTTGTCACAAAAGTGTGTATAAGTAAATGGTATAGAATTACTAAGGTATTTTCTGTTGAATGTGGACGGGACAAGTTGAGACTGTAAACTGAGTCCTAAGACGTGACTCGTGCGTTTAAAGCTTTGCTAGCTGCCTGGCACGACTGAATTGAGACTAGTACACGGTATGTACTTAAGTAAAAGTGAGTTACGTGTGTACAATACGATAGCGCAGCATAAATATACATGGATCATATTATCTCATATATAAACAGTACTGCACAGTCAGCAACAGTCATTCTGACAATAACATAAGACGAACCTTTCTGTTGGTAATGAGATCTAGACATAAAGAAGTACCTACTACCTACAGATGCATTCCATTATATTCATGCTCTAACTTAAGTTTGCTTTATTTTATACAAGAAAATGCAATGCTGTACTTTAGTCAATATACTATAAGTATAGATGAATGCTTGTAAGAAAGAAAAAAAAATGATGGCATTATCACATCAGTAGTAACCCTGCTCCTGCTCATGATAGTCAAATATTATTATGTATCCTCATGTTTTATGGTATGCAATGTGAGTTTGCTCTATGACTTAATTTAACATGTGTACTGTTAATGTTCGTCAGCACACATCGTCAGGTAGCTCACTTAAATGCTAATTTATTTGTATCTCTCAAAGCACAAATGCTCTTTGTACTCGCATTCACATTACCCTACAAATGATCTACTGGGTATCAATTTATATTGTGTTTTATCAAAATATTTAGCATAAGCTGAGAATATCCATTGAATTAGCATGAGACGTATGCTTGAGTATTTGAAATAAAGATAATGTACTAGTAGCTGGAAATGATAAGTATTTAAGCTTTATTACTGTATGTATCAAAATGGTACGTCAAACAACGTTCCACCTGATATGACCACAAAGCAAAACTAGTGTTAGGGCGGGTTGCGACAGAAATGCATGTATTGTCTTATTTGTCCTCTTTGTGTCCTAACTCCTAAGGTACACTTACTTAGTAAGTAGAATTAACGCAAATAAGTAATCCTAACTAAGTAGTTAGTAATTTAATGTTTCAATTATTCAATATTCATTATTCAATGTTATCTAACAAGATTTAAGATATTTTACTTACCACAATGCATTTAAGAAAAATTTAATAAAATACACTAGATTGGTTATTTCATTTGAGACTATAATATTTTATTGTGTTTTCTTTATGGGTTATCAAATCATGTGTAGCTGCCTATCGATATAAATACTTTTAATTAATTACCAATCTTAAAGTCTGTTCAACTAATCTTACGGATTAAATTAAAACTGAATGAAAATATTAAAATTTTTGCCAATTGCTTACATCACTAACATTGGTCCTCCCCTCCCTAACACCGTATTCATCCATTTTTATAATTTCTAAATGATTATTGGCTTAACATCTAAATTAAATTTTTGTTTTTTGTTACAGCCCTAAAATATATTTTGCTGACCTTAACTTATGCACGTTCCGCAATCAGTGGTATAAAAATGGCAAAAAGTGTAAATAATTTTTGTAATGTAAAAATGTTAGAGGGAAATGACGGCTGGTTTTGGTAGTGCACTATTACATCTTCTCTTAACGACTTCACAACTTTAGTAAAGAACGTTTACTTTTCGACTAAAAGGTATTGATTGGAACTTAGAGCCGTGAATGTTACGTAACCACCATTACTACTACATATTCCAGTCAAATTTTCACACTCCACTACGTGTTTAGCGAACTATTAAACAGCTTCAGACGTTTCCGAACTGTCACAGCATAAATCAAGCGACTCGACTCCAGTGAAGGTCATGATTCATTCAGATCATACAAGACTCTATAAACTGCAAACTTGACACTGAAAATCTCATTTTCCATAACAATATGACATTTTATCGAGGCGCAATTCTTTCATGATGCGGGTGTCTATAAAGAATACCGACACATTATGAATGTCACACTATACTATAAATGATCGGCATACTTAAATTATCTTATTGACAGTCATTGAATTGAATTTTCCATATTTTATGCTGTTTTCATTCATTTCATGATTAATTTGTCTATTTGTCCTGCAAATGGTTATATCTGCTGTTTATTTCACAATTAAGTTAATTGCATAATGAATATGACACTAATTACAGCTATGATTCATTAGTTTCACCATGGGCTGCTAATGAGATGATAATTATACATGGTCTGGAGTCTGGAGTCTATAAGGACACAGTTATAACTTAGCTGTCAGTTTACAATCGCATCTTAATTGAAATAACTGATGAGTGGAAGTGATTTATGTTTTTAAAAATTCAAATTATTTGACTACTTAGCTAGGTGAGTTATTTTTACTCTTCAGACAAATATTTTTCATCACTACCTGCCACGCTGCTGCAAGCTAATAGTTAATTTTGCAAGAAATAGCAAAATTGCACAACTCTTGTTTTCAGCTTAACATATCGGTTTTTGCAGCATTGAATTATGTACACAAAGTACACACAGGTAGATTCTGATCTTAAGGACTTGCGGCGAGGTAGATTGTTAATTGCCATTGCTAGTATCTGAGTATAATAAAGTCTCTATATGTATGCATGCACGTGTGTACTAGGTTAACTGGTTAACCACACTGTACGTTCTTAGCTCTTACTGTAATACAATGCATTATTGTATAAAGTTTTAAAAAAGACAAATAAAAGTTGCATTAGATTATTCTTTTTGTCCTGTATTTTGTATGTCCTTAGCACATCTATCTACTCAACTCTATAAGACTTTTTTGAACGTGTACTCAGTTTCAATGGATAGTTCACCATGAATGCTATTCAATGCAAATCAATAATAAGTGTGTAAAAGTAGACGCTGAGTACGCGAAAGACTTTTATTGCAGCATAATGGTAGAGCCTACCTACCTACGTAACTACTAAATTTTCTTTCTAATGTCACCACTATTTTATACATTCTTTGATTTTGCACTTCGGCAAATGAAAACAAGCAATGAGGTACAAACTGTTATTGAGTAGCCATACACTTAACTTTTAATTATTTTGTCATTGCATGTGAGTTAACAAACAAAGCCTAACCACCCTCCCAACAATAACTCTATGTAGGTATTTATATTCAATTTACTGTATACACCTGTGTTCCAATTATTTAACACTCAGAGAGGCTTTTGCTAACAAACAACAAGGTGCCTGAAAAGTTTTTCTTAAAATAGTCATATTTTTCAATTCCAAACCTCAACTTTTTCTTCCAAGCATCTAGCAATAATGTAATGTAACATGATCAATTATATGATATTTTTACGTGAGCAGAATTAAGTTAAGTTAAATTCAATTTTTGAGGAGAATAATTTATTTGCTGGTGAATCCACTTTTCTGTCTACAATAGCAGACAGAAAGTATTTACCATTGACACTTGTTTAACTTCCGCACTTTCGTATGCGTAAAATATTTTAATTTTACTCGTTTGACGTAAACAGAAACTGGCTTGTACAAATACACTAGTGTGTATAATTGTGAAATTTTTTACAGATTTATTTGCTACACGAAACACTGATCCACATGTTAACTAACGATGAGAATGTCTTTTTCAAAATCAGTAGCTCATTTTGATTTTCTCTTAAACCAGAGCGTAGGAACACTGTGTAAACAGAATTTTTCTAGTTTTACAATAACTTTGTCGGAAAACATTTCTGAGCCCGTCAAAGCACCATAGAACCATACTAATGGATCTTGCTGGAACTAACAACGACAAACAACTGGACAGTCTCTGGCAAAAGAAAGTAAATTAACGGACAGACGAAAATGCACATAAGAGGTCCGTTAAACATTTCCTTGGTTGGTTCCTCGTATATGAGTAATGCATGCTACACCATTATAAATGTATATTCCACCCTAACGACGAATATATGACGAATTTGATAATTGTACTGACACAGGGACAGTGGATGAGAGTGAAAATTATGTACTAAAGTATATTACTATTAATTCAAACTATAATAGTATCTGTGAGATGTAAATGACGAAGTAAGTAGATTAAGTACATAGTATGAATGTTTATTCACGTCCAGTAGTGGATGAATGAATTCTGAAATTATTATCATTGTACAATTTTGTATCAAATTGAGCGAGGTTTGGTATGATAACTCCGTTTGTCTGACTTAGACATACATATTATCTAAATTGGCTCCATTTGGCCTACACAACACTATCGGTACACTATTCATGTGCATAGTCCACTAACGGTTTAATTCTATATAAAACTCTCATTAATTTACTTTAGTTTCTGCGTTTAAATATGTAACTTTTCCTGCAACGAAACAATGCCTTATACATGCTATAACACAATTACTAATAAAATTCATTGAACAGATTAAGAATTTTTAGTTTGTATTTTTTATAAGTAATATCTGTTATAAAAGTATACTTAACGTTTGTACCTAAGGAAGTTTAAGTAGGTATGTAAAGTTTTTAGATTCTATTTATCTTATGGCATGGTAAGTATATGTGGTATGGAGTATGAAGGGTGAATATTAAAATATTTTAATTTGCAATCTAAAAATCAACTGCCTTGATAACAAATGCAAATGATTGTTCATGTTCATGTTCACGTCCGTTAAATGAAACAGAAAGGAACTCTCTGGCGGCTTTAATTGACTTTATTAAGCCGTATTCAATGGAATCAGTGTGTTTGTGTATAACATTATCATTAGTTCTCCTAACTGTCAGTAAGGTCCTCAGTTTAAGCACTTTATATTATATTGACCATATTTCTCGTTTGCAATGTTAATAAACGCATGTCTTTCTAATGATAGCTACTTAATTCATACTCGCACATGCAGCCGTTGAATTCGAGAAAAAAAAAATCATGCACCGTAGACAGACTTTATGATATCATCTTCTTTCCTGTCCTATAAATAAATAGGAAGTTATTTATATTTATCTCCTAATCCAACTCATTCATAAGGAATTTTCCTCTTACACAGATACCAAGACAGATATCTAAAGTTCAGACGTATTAATATCTTTCAATGCAATTCTTTGTTTCAAGTCGATGGCTTATGTTCGTTTACGGCTTCAGCATTGTTTTTCACAGCTTTTTATCTACTAAATACTACATGCTCTTACTTTTACGTGATTACTGCATTTTGTTTAATGAAGAACAATAATAATAAAGTATTACAATACATTTACTATTTTTGTTTATATTCATCACGTAGCAATCCATTTTACATTTTGCATGTACACTGTACAGTCTTTAAACACGTCTTTGAAAAGCGTGTAATCTTAAAAATGATTGCATACAAATAACAATGAAGATATTTTATTCAGCTCTTCATGCTACAAGGATCTCCCTTCATATGGCTAAAAATGGAATCGACAAAGGTTGCATATTTTCACTCGAAGGAAATAACAACATAAATCAAGTAAGTCAACTAAATCGTGTAAACCAATTAACTTTTATCTTTAGTTCTAAGTAATATTTAATGTATAGATTGTGTATTAATTGCCTAACTACGAGTTATAAATTATTTAATGATCCAGTAGTTGTATTTAACTTTTTGTCGGGGCCAGCACACTTTTGCTATGACTGTAATGTTAATCACAATATTATGTGGTCGAATAAAAATTTAACCTAACTCTAGCAGGGCACTTTTTACCGATCGTTTTAGAAAAGTAATGGGAAATGCGTACAGTCCAAACAGGTATTTCCGTAATTTTGTGTAGTAATTTAGGAAATAGCTATCTAAATCAAAATCATCTAGTTAAATTTTGCATTTAAATTTTTTATAGTAACAATTGTCCTTACGAGATTTTACTTTACTTAAAATGTATTGACGTTTTCAAATAGGTAAGCTTGTTATATGTATTAATTGTATTTTTGTGAATATTTTGAGTAAAGGATATATAGGTTTTCTTTATCTACATTTAGCGATTAGGTACTCCTTTTCTTGTTTGCGTATGGGAAAAATGTTAAATAGAGCATGATTTTCCTGGAGAAGAGAAGTTGCAACAACAATGTTTGTCATAAATATCACGATTAAGGAGTGTCTGGAAGGCATGGTCAATTACAATCATTAGAGACCAAACCGCACAAAAATATTTCACCTTATCAGGCACATAATACAACTTTGAATAATAATAGGAGACTATTATTAAAGATTCAGTCTGGTCAAAATGATTAGGTGGTCCGCAAAATAAAATAGCTGTTCAAATCTGCATGTATGAAATCATAGTAAAAAGGTATCCGAAAGTTTTTCCCATGCCCATGCTTCATCTTCTCACAACAGGTAGTAATTTCTATTTGCATCAATTTCCATTTACCTTCAACATGTGCATGTGGTCCAGACAAACTCTAAAAACAGTTTTGTAATCTATCCTTGATCAAGACTACGTTCAGATACATTCTATTAAACGAGCGAAATGTTTGCCTTCAACTTGACTTGTTGCACTTTATAAGTTATAATGCAATGGTATTTTTTTGCAAACACAAACTCAAACCCTTACGACGATGTCTGTACAGATTTATGTCGTGGGATACTTAATACCCTAATAATGTCAGCTAATAATTAGCATACATTATTGTTATGTATTGTTTCTGGCCAGATCCGGACACGAATTCACATCCATAATCTGCTGCACAACAATAAATCATATCCACGTTGGTTACATACACTCATACACCGTAAAACCTTTAATTTGTGCCCCAAACCTAAGCATAAAAGAGTCAGTTTTGTGTTTCTTTTTAAACTTTAAAACTAGACATTTAAATGATATCGCATACAATTTGCATGAAAATTCTAATGATGTGCACGCATAATATATGCAAGAGCAATTGAAAGATTTGAAAATCCATGGATATGAAGAAACTAAGTATTAATTCGTCCTATTACTACAACTTTCTGCTGTCTATTCATTTTAGAATGGTTCGCTTATCCATCTTATTACTGGCTAAAACGATTAGATTATGCATCATTATATAGTTTCCAAATTGGATGCTGCACTTTAAACTTTAAATGATTGTAATGAAAAAAGTTAGAAATAACTTGTCAGCAATTATGATTGCTGGATTATACAGTTTATTATATTTTAGATTTCTTCCATTCAGTACAATAAACCCGACAAATAACTTATTTTCAACATTAACATTTTTGAGCATCTTAACATTACTTTTAGATTTTTAAGGAAACGGTAAATACCTTTAATTAAAGCCTACTACTCTACGTAATACGAGTAATTTCACTCAATAATAGGTACTTGCGAACTTCAGTATTAATCAGTTTGTATTTTGAAATTCAATTGTGTTGTAAACGCTTGCATAAAATCACGATAACGTTTACGGTGTATATGCATATTAATAGCACTTTATTTAAATTTTGTTCCAGAATAATAAAAATATTTAATGAATAAATAACTCAAATAACGAGAAGTATTTTAAGGTAAATAGTGCTACTTACTTCACACATAGCATAGACGCATATTCAGTCCCCTTTCGTTAGGAATGTTAACAATATTTACTAACATTGCAGACTTAGACGAAGAGGGTGCTACATGTCTGAAAGAGAGTTCTCAAGAACTTTCGTAAATGCATCAAGTAGGCTTTGCGAAGAAAATGCTGAATAGGTAACTCTTGCATTTTATTAACAAAAATATCTTTTGCTAATAAGATTAAGAATTTTAAAAAAATCATTTTCTGCAATATGGACTATATAGACGCTAATTTCAGTACATTTCAGTTTAATGTACACAATAATAATAATATAAGATAACAGAATATTAGAACATCAAAGCAATGAATGATAAGTGTTATATAGATACATTATACATTATACAAATTCTGGTGCATAGCTAGGGCACTTTACCTAATCTTCGAAATGCATTCAATATGCGATAATAAATGTGCACAATACTATGTTATGAATCCTGATGCTTATATTAGCAGAATTTGTAAATTGTGTCAATAGTAAAATGACAACCGTGTATCGCAAGTGCAAATATTTCCGTACGGAGAAGTTTAATCATTCGCATACACTAGCATCACATTTACCTGGAGTTAAGCAGGAACAGTCGTTCGCTGGCATTAGTACACACCTGCTTAATCAGTTTCTTTAAGGATTGAGTTTAAAGAATCAACTTAATCTAATTAGTAGTTACAACACTTTTAGATCATAAATGAAAAACAAATTGAAAACGGCAATTCATTATAAAATATTGTAAGATTATTGCATTGTATTGTGTGAATCATGAATAAAAATAAATGACTATAGACAGGAAGTTTTTCAGATGCAAATATAGCCGAATTTTACCAAGCAAAACAAAATTGATGTGCAATGCTTGGTAAGTTAAATGCATGTAAATATTTACTAACGTACATTTGTTGTACATGTACTACTATACGAAGCCGCATTTTGTTTACGCGTGCTCAGCTCACTTAAAAAACCAACTTAAGTAAAGGAAAATATTTCTGAAAAGTATGAGATGCTGACAGAGAGGTAAGGTCGTAAAAATCGTGATAGCATAGAAAGAGATAAGCGCACTTATGGCACATCCCCATTCGGACAAGCGAGTAATTGAAGTGAAGATGCTTTTGCTTTATAACTACTTTCATTTGAGAAGAGCACAAAGATGATGAACGTAACCTATCCGCTCACTAACTTCTTTTATCGTATTACATTTTTGCGAAAGTTACATCTTGCTATTAATCCCTACAAAATTACTGTTTGCCTTTTTATCTTTCAATAGAGCAAGTCAAGGTAGCATCGAGCGATGAGGGGTATCATTTATCATCGAGTGTATCTATTTACGATCAAGCAAATCTAAGGCGATTTAAATGAGAGATTAAAAAGTAAAAAATATGTAATCTAAACTTCATCATCACCAACACTTAATCCAATTATTGTAGCTAACATCAGTACATGATTTCACAAGTTGCTTAATTAATCCGTCTTATACATTGCTGCCCGTCCTTTTTAACAGCACTGATTTCTTGAACGATTAAAGGATGGAAATTTTTAATTCCTTCAGTGTCATCGGACCGTTTTCATCCTCTTTATGCTGTCAGAAACTATACAGTCTCGTTGAACAATCTGACAATTGAGCCCCCGTCGCGCGCCGGATTGTCAAATGAGATTTTGATTTTGATTTGTATTTTTGACTCTAAATATTATGAAAACCCATACCTATTACAGTAATTTAAGCCTCAAATTTTTATCTTACTATGGTTCTGAACTTATTAGCGTGCAAAGCACGGGGGAAACTTGTGGGTACCCCTGTACAGATAGTACCCAACAAACCATAAAACAAACAAATTACGTAATTTCGAAATGAATTTTAAAATGTATTTATTACAGAGATCTTGTCCGCTTTATAGGGTATTATTTTTCTCTCGAATATCTATTTGGAATTTGTATCATGGTAGAAAGCTGAAACAATTGTAATCGATCCCAGTTAGAAACCTCATTTTAGAACACTAAGGACAAATAATACGCGAATATCCATATGCAACATCAGTACCATATTTTCAACATTTAATGAAACTTGAATGCAAACTTGAACGCATACATGCACTTATATACCTAGTGCATGAATCAAAAGTGTAATAGCTTGCACATGTAAATAAATGAACGGACGTATATTAGTGTTGTAAAATAGCTGACTATACTTTTTATAGATAAAACGGGACATTCGTAATTTTGCAATTATTTTAAAACTTACAGTTAACCTTATGTCTGTTACGAAGTCTTTCACGAAAACGACATTTTGACCTGTAATTAATAACACAATTATGTAGGGTACGCGTATTGTATGCATTTTTAGCTAATTTTTTAAAAAATTGGGCTACAAACGTGTCTGTATTTGTATTAGTATTTCCTCTTTGAGATATACCATACCAATGATATGATATTTTAAAAATAGCAGGTAGATAAAAAGTAGCTTGGTAGAACTTGACCTATCTGAGCCATTATCTACTTGTGTATGTAGTAGCAAAAATTCTTTCAAATAAATCACATAATGTACAAAACTTTTATAAAGAGACGATATTGAAAAGTTGTCTTCTATCTTTGCATGATGCTCACGTACAAAACGTTTGCCTTCTAAGCAAACAAACAAGCTTTGAAGATAGGTATATTTAAATTGGTCACTTATTTAGTGAAAAATTTCACTCTTCTCAAACTCAAGCAAGTTTCAACAGAAAACATTGAATGTGATATTCATGCAACTTGACATTCACGTAGAGTCAATACAGTTCAAATAAAAATGTAAACAAGAAAACATTGCAAAAAATTGGTAAAAGAAATCCAACTTTTTGGACTTGTACGCTAGTATCAAATTTCAATTATCATAAAGCATTTATATATTGACCCATCCTTAATGTATTGGCTTAATTGGTTAGCAGATGAATTATTACCCATAGATTTGTGTTCATTCATTTCATAGGTTAACAAATGAGCACAATAATATCCTAATTTATTCGTTTTAGTCAGAATTAGAAAATTTTGTGGATATCAGACGCTCTTTGGGCCAAAAGATATCAATGACCAGGTCCCCTGACCCCAATATGCATATAATTCGTCCAATTCTACGATACTTACTGCATTACAATGTCTAAATTCAATTGGCACATACTCCATTACCTTTCCATCAATAGCTAACATTTTGAATGCATAATTTATGATAAAAACTCTTTGCTCTAGCTGATTACTTATGCTCTTACATCAAAAGCTTCTTCATTAGACGATCGATGAAAATAAGTATTTTCCCTTCGGCAAAAATTTGTCTAATGACAAATGTTACATCGTAGGTATTTATCGTGTATCAATATATACTTTCTGTAAAATGATGAATTGTAAAATTCATCAATATCCTTTTACCTCCTGCAAACATTAAAGTAAAGAAAAATGCAAGTACACCTAACTATGCTAATAGAATTATGAAATCTAGCATGATAACCATGTTGTTTACTTAGAGTTTCTGTTTTCCATAGAAAAAAGTCATTAAAAAGTAGCATAACAAGAATATCTATTTATTACTATGCAATGGGGGAGGATCGGGAGGACATAAATCATTTTTTACAATGTTACAGTATGACACTATATCGACTTCACATGGTCATTAAGTATCAATTAGTATGTGAGATTTCTAATAAGGAAGGTTATGAAAAATATTCATTAATTCCGTCACTAGTAATAAAATGTTAATGCGGAGATGAGAAAGAGTTCAAATTGATTCCTTAGACAAGTACTAATTTAAATCAGTTAAAATTGTTGAAATATTATCAAGTTTTTCAAGTTTTGTGACGCATAGATCTGTTTTCTAAATTAGTTACTAATTGAGCACCTACTGTAACTAAAAGATTGCAAAGTAAATTGGTCAAAGAACGTTTGCCTTGCCTATAATATGGTGATGATGATCTTTATCTGTAATAATATTTGAAGAGGAAAAAGTATCTTCTTTAAAATACCTGATTAAGATTACACTAGAGTTAATAGGGCTTATTGGGAAATTACTAAAAGACTTTTATGATCACTTGCATTTACTAAGGCAATAGACAGTAAAAAGAGTTTTCCTATGCTCAGCCCTTATGTGTAACTCTTGAAAATAAGAAAAAGTGGTTGCATCTTGTAAATTTTATCTGTAGAAATTACTAGTAATTAATATCCGTGACAAACATGAGCACATAGGAAATATATTACGCATTGTGAAGGAGAGTCAATGCGCTGTGCACACATTTACTCTTTGCATGCTACAAAATCTTCACTAATAAACACAGAAGGCTCAAACAATAACTAACTCTAAATATAATCTTCTAAAGAATAGAATAATTAAATTCCGTTCGTCTCTAGACAAACAAATTCATCATCGCCGCAGCAGAACTGAGCTAAATTGAAAGAAGAAAGTTTTTGAACATGACAAAATTTTAATGTAGGATATTGCTGAAGCGTTTTCTGCTTGTCGTCGTTATTGTTTCATTGGATTTTCTGTCCCATGTCATTTCTAAAGATATTTTGCTCTCGCGTATCATTTGTTGACGCTGACGCGAGAAAATCAAATCCTGGATTAATTCATTATGACAGAACAATGAGGTGACAGAAAAGACGTGGCTATCTAAACAAACACTACTAAAATATTATTGTCTAAGAAAACAAAGCAACTCAGGGCAGATTAGCTCATCTGAAAAGAAACAAAAACTTACATAGGTGCTTACTTGTAAAAGATTACCACATACTCACTCCTCCTGGTTCCTTGTTGTAATACATTACATTCATTCTCATACATAGCCAGCGAGCTCTCTTAACAGATGATGCATTAATCTTACGTGAATAAAGAGAGTAGAATCATCATATAATTAAGCACGAAATTCTTAAGACACATTATCTACATCTTGAGTACACTCCAGCTAAGTCCAGTTGCAGATTAACTTTCTCTTTCTCCTATCCACCTAATACATATATTATTATTATTATTATTGGCTAAGAATTTCTTGCATGCAACTTGTACAGGTACATATCCAACACGTCAACATTTTAGTTTTAAATAAAACTGATCAATTAAAAACTAATAGAGAAACTGCAATATGACTACCTGCAATGAAGGATCCCTTATGGGTTAACCTACTCTCAACTAATCTGTATCAATATAGTAACAAGAAAATTATTTACAATTGCAATTCTTTAGCAATCAACGCTGAGAAGGATGAAAAACATGTTTTCGTAAAGATTTAAAATTAAAAAATGTTTGCGTAGACTTTATTCTGAATTTTGCACACAGTTAATAGTAAATAAATTAGGTATGCACTGGTTTTACTTTACTCTTTACTCTGCAGTGACTTATGTCATCGATAAATTGAGAAGAGTTCAATAGTCGACATAAATCATTATTAGTTTAGAATAAGAGACAGAAGAATGTATGTGAGATAGGTATAGGTAAGTATATTGTAGTGAGAAGGTGTATGTAAGTTGGACAAGTAAAAGTGGAATGTCAACTTCACATTAAGATTCAAGAAATGACATGAGTAAAGAAACTATATAAGTGGACATGCATAATAATTGTCAGTCAGTACCTACTTTCTTTATAATTCGATGCAATTGGTTATCTAGCTGACACACATAACATTTTGCATGAAGTTTTGCACTGTTTTATGTTTATTTACAATCTATAACAGCAAACAATAGAGTCTCTTTATATAACTACAATACTAATGAAATGGGGTAGTATAGGCCCTAATGCAATATTAAATTATGATTACTTGGTATTATGTTGGATACAATTAAGAATTTGCATTGTCATTCATGTAGATCTGTTTGGTAATTTTTAATTATAGTTGATTATTCGTAGTCCGTTCCATCTGGCGTTCTACCAAAAAATAAGATGAGATGATTCAGGCTGATGATATCCGGAAAAAATAGTGATCCAATTAGAGGTGGTGCTTTATTATTCCCTTGTAAATACTAGTCTCATGATTTACATGCTATAAAGGAAGCCAAAAAATTTCTTTTGCTATATATCCACCTGGGTTTATATGAGGAATGTTTCTATTATGTCCTACCTATGCAAATATCATAAGTATGAAAATGGAAAGGGAAAGGAAGAGATGAAGGGGTTAAATAACGAACTGATCATACATAAGTATTACGAGCATTCTTCCTGTCTCTGCTAATGTTTAGTGAAATATCGGTGTGCTTAATGGGGCAGTTTGTTTTTCTCTTGCGTTATGTATTGTAATGTTCGCATTGTGTTCTGTTATATGATGATTGTGTGGGATTTCCTTTGGAGTTTAGTATTTAGCCTATGTGCACCTTCAACCTCTCTCCTTCAGCTACTCTCAACAATACACAAGAGCAAAATTGAAATGAATAAAGATGACCAAACGAGATTACAATAAATAGAATAGAAGAGGTTAGGTTAGCTATGCAGTTATTTAGATGTACGTACGTACCAGACTCCACTCTATCTATCTGCTGCTGACAATGACTACAGACACAACTGATTGCCAGTACAGAAGGATGCATAACAATGCGAAAACTATCTCTTTAGCCATGTTCTATGTTAATTTTATTATATAGTCTGCTAAGATGCCCAAGTCAGGAGTAGCTGGAGACAGAGATGAAAGCTGTCGTTTTAATCTCCTCTCCATTACACATTAAGTGTGCTATTCGTCACTGTCAACATCACTATTCCTAAATTTTAGGTCACTCCTCTACCTATTCATTACGTGCATCAAACCTTACAAATTTTACACTTTTACACTAGGTACTATAAATCTCCTTTGTGCTCATACAAGCTATAAAACGCTGGCTATATCCTTTTCTTACTACAATTTACAGTTTTATGCACATTCTTTTACTCAGGAAAATACCTAAATAAAAAAATTTAAATCACGATGCAAAAAGACTTATTATTATATAATTATATATATATATATATATATATATATAAATAATTTCTCATTTAATCTTTAATTAATGTAATATTTAGTATGTAATCCTTGAATGCCAATTGCCAAGCATGTTTGTTTGTACTGTGTAATTTCCCGGGGCGGCGTTGGAGGACCTTTGACCTTTCCAACTACAGTCGAAACCTCGTATAAGGGTTCCCAATATAAGAAATTTCGCTGTAAGGGACAGTGCTTTTTGTCTCCATTTGGTTGACATACCCGCGTTTTACGCATTAAATGATAAAGAAAGATAAGGGAAATCACTGTAAGTGACAACTTACACCCGGTCCCGTGATGTCCCTTATACACGGTTTCGACGTATTCGTTTTTAGGACTCTGAACAGAATTTATTTTTTACTCCAATACAGATAGATTGTCAGGAAAAATGGAAATGTAAGTATCAAATGAATTGTGCTTATAATAAATTGAAAGAAATTCTGTTATGATTCAGTTACCTTGTACGAGTGCATTTCAAGTTCTTTTCTAATAACTTTCCATTTTTTTTTGTTTATCAGTTCATTTAGTTCTAATCTTTTATTATTACGAAATTAATTTCCTTTTGTGATAACAAGACGGCATATTCTCAGAGAAATAGTCTATTATGGCACGTACACGTACACATGATTATGGTGGCTTGAGTTACACTTAAGTAGCATGGGTACCCCTGTTCCTTGTTATTAGCATTTCTTTACATATTTTGAATGATATGAGAATTAGTACAGTAAATTATACAAGAGCGAAAAGAGTCTCGACAGAACAACAATGATTTCAGAAGTGATAACTGCCTGATTCGTTTAATTTTTAATGTGCATTGTTAGATGAATGGTGTGACCTTAGCTAGTCACAACGTTTATGCAAATCAAAGTAGAAGATAAGCTTCCATTAGTAATTCACTGCATCTTCTATAAAACGACATTAGAGAATTTAATGGCAACTCCAGCCCATTTGCGCTGATAACCCTATAAATAAAGAAAACTAATTGCATGATTTTTATATCAAGTATATTTGTCCTTAGAAAAGACAATCTACAGTTTTATTTTGTTGTGTGTTTAATATATAGTATCTACATTATTATGAACACTCCAGCATAAACTTCAGTTTCAGCTCATGTTAGTCACGTCTAGAGTCTAGATTTAGCTGCATAAAATGTCGACGTGAGATAATTCAGGGTAGAATTATATAACATTTATTAGAACAGTGCAATTCCCACCCAATGGATGGATCTAAGGGTATGATAGAATTGTAATTATGCTAAGCGAAGTAAAGGAGCCTTCTAGAAGTCGCGCTATCACGTCTAATCTCCATTATATTACGTTCTTCAAAACTTTTAATCTACATAGATTAGTTGGATAAGGTGCCAGTAACAAACGTGCCACCACGAACCAGGCGAACATGTTCGTTTTGTACTTGGAAATCAAAATCAGACTAATCAGACAGAACTTTCTGATTGTAATTACGTGCAGGATACTAAATGACCTTTAATGGATTACCATTAAAATGTATTCAAATAACAGACATAATTAATAAGAACTACCACCCTGTACAAGTATTCTCTTTGCATTTCAGTTTGCTTTTTTACAGATAAGTCTTTGGATGCAAATTAGAAAATCACCTCAACGATATTTACAGGTTCATGAGATAGTTGCAATGTTAAGACACAAGGAAACTCTCATAAGATACGATACGATTGACGATACACGGGAAGAATCCTTATCAAATCACTGAAGATGCACATAATAATAAGTCAGTCAGCTATTCTATTATGTATACAGTATGCAGCATTTATTAATTGCTGGTGCTCTCCTACAATAAATAACAAGTAGGATGCATTACAATTTAATAACATAAACATAATAATTATAGGTGCTGGAATCCTGGGAGAAGGATTATCTCACGTAAGCTAATAATCTAATCGCTCATTAGCTTCAGTTTCAGTCCTTAAATACCTAAATATGTTTATCATTAGCTTTATAACTTTGCATTAGCAAAATTAAAAATGAGAATTAAATATGCAACCTAGATTTAATTGCAAAATGTCTTATTTCCGTACTTTTCTAATTTTTAATTCATGGGACATGGAGGATTTTAACCCCTGAAATTCTTCTTTGATACATTAAAATTGTCTGCTTGCAATGATGGTTCGTTTTAACCAAGTCAGGAAAACAAAACAGTCCGCTTTGGAATTTTTCCGAATTCCAAGAAATGAGGATTTTTGACAGATCCTAAATTAATGTAATGAGTCTGTGTAATAGTAATTAACGTAATATTGCAGATATTCCATTGACACCGACGATATTCCATTGATATTTCTTGTCGCTGACATAATTGTGTATATATAATGTATTACTAATGTACTATATATTTAGATTATTTCATTGAACCCAACTTTATGAAAGGTATTATTACTTTTAACATATTACTTGAAAATGTAAGCCCAATGCAGTAACATGCATCAGTATTGCGTAAGAATCATGGCATCATTTGACAGTGAAGCGTGAAAGTGCATCTTAATGATATTCACTAAAATGAGATGGAGTGCCAGTTTTAGTATTCTTGTTATTTTAGTGCGAGTCATATTTCTTTTGTAAAAGTTAGTAAATGTAAATTTATGTTTGGCTCATCCAATAAAATTCATGCTGTCACATTCACTTGCCTAGAATTAACTACATATAAATTAAATTGAAGATGAACTCACGAATAGTTGTGTGCAATAGTTTGAGAGAAGAATCAACACGGCACATTCAAATTGAATAAGTGCATAACGTCTGCATATCTACAAAATCCACAATTTACCTGTAAGATCATTAGTAAAGCACCTTAGATTTGTAGATGCATTTATTATAGAAACTTGCTTGCATAACTTTGCGTTTTATATCCATTAAATATCAAACGTTTCTTTGATTCGTAATTATCGGACGCAGGTACATTACGTACGACCGACTTCGATTTACTTACAGTCCTTATCGTTCCGCTAATCACTTCAATAACTTTATCTTATTTAGTCATAATCAAAAGCGAAACCGTTTCCTCGAGCATTAGCAGCCTTTTAAATTCACTTATGCATAGCACTCGTGTAACAGAAATGGCTATACAACATCACTGGCAATTTTATGGCGAGCTTCAATAAAGGAAAACAGACAACCACAATTTCTCACATTAAAATAAAAGTAAAATGGATCATTTGTTTTATAAGAGAATGTAACATTACATCACAAATTGAAATGTATAGGGAATACGTGCTATAAATTTTTTGCTCTTGTTCAAACCATTTTTGGATTGTGACTTATACTTCTAATTTTAATCACGAGTTAGCTTACATCAGACCGAATAAATAATGAGGGATATATTTCAGCAATCAGCATCCATAACATTACTCCACGCAGCGTATCGTTTTGTAAGCTTATTAGAGAGAAGGATCATACATGATTCTGTTATAGGTATACCTGCGCATAATATTTTTAATATATTGCTAACATTGATGTGCGATAACATCTGAAAAGAATAAATTCTAATACAATGTTTGTGCTATCCCAAATGATTTAATAAGTTCATTGTAAGCATCAGGTCCTTCCTTAAGTCTAAGTCATGTGAGACTTACTTAATTAAAGGTGAAATAGTCCTCAACTAATATGCTGGCTGCAGGTAGAACAAACGTTTCGTTGAAGATTTAGCCAATTAGTTTTGCCCCAAATATATCATTACATAAAGACTCATGATGAAAAATAATATGAAAATGAATAGCAACAAAAATATAAGTAACAAATCTCTCCTTGCAAAGCAAAATAGAAATATCTAAGCGTGTGAATCGTTTAAGTATCGACATGGGAAGCATAATTATAACCTATTAATAGCCCTGAAAATAAAAGATTTAAATTTAAAAACTGATCGGTCATGCTAAACAATAACATCTAAGGAATTACCTTTACATCCGTGTAATACGTGAAAAGGTTTGTCACAACTGTCAAAGAAAGGATTCAGTTGCTATTTAGAGTAGTCGTACAGGTAAACAGGAAAACCTGGTCTTACAATTAGTTCAATGTTGAGTGTACGTAAATAAAAGAATAGTTTTTGATCGATTACGCCAAGACCGGATTCGGCCAGTTTTAGTCAGTCCGGCTTAGGATTTGGAATCAAAGGGAAGGAAGATTGAATGTAAGACGTAAGCTCTCGTAACACCCTGAAAATATAAATGTGAATGTAAGAGGATGGATGGATTTATATTTAGTATTGTCCGACGAGGACACTTCATCGGTGTTCCCCATCCTTAATATTTTATTTTTAGTCTCCTCGATTCAATGTCCCTTAATTGTCTGAGTAGTTGGAGATGTGGTGCGTCAGTCTGGTGCAGAAAGGCGTAATTGGAAATCGTAGGAGTAAATGCATTATTTTGTTTGTTGTTTTTCTGTTGTGTCGTAAACAAAATGTATAATGTAGACGAGAAGAAAACAAGGGAAGACAAGGTAATGATGGATTGGCCCATCCATTGGCTGACTGTTCTTATTCCAAAGAATTTCTATAGCTAAAGGTTGTGGACATAGTTAAAGTGCAGGCTGGAGCTGGACATTCGTACACAAGTCCTCAATACTTTTGTAGTAATAATACAGAGACTGACAATTGCACCATTGAACATTAAATCCTTTTATATCTCACATTGATATCGCTCTTCAACGTAAGTTAAGAAGCAGCCATACGAAAAATGTGTTCATTTTGAAGGCAAAAGATTTCTCATTCCATTTTTCCCATGATGTTTACACTACAATGAAGAAGGTAACACTATTATTCTCAACTATAGATATAACAAGAGGCGTGTGTAGCCATTTCCGAGGAAATTCCATAATCACAATCTTTGAACGTAAAGCACAAGCGAAAAAGTTCCCTCGATCCTTGTCGCTACTCTGATTACCTAATAGAAACTTATTGTTTAAGAATTTACTCACAGTTTTTCCAATGTTATACTACAGTAGAAATTTGTCATTCACAAAATGCTCCTCACTCTCCAATTTACATAATATTACATGCTTGAGCTAATGCGTTTCAAGTGTAAGAAAACGTATCAACGAATATTTCAACTTATTAGTCACAGAAAACGACATGAAACAAAAGGGGCCACTACTTACTGCATTTTGCATTCCAACGTTGTTAGTCAAAAGGGAATATCATGAAAATTTGGTAGGATAGCTAATAATTGAAGCATCTAACCGCTTTACTTACTTACGATGCTACATTCAAACCACCTTGACACCATAAGAGAGCACTTTCTTAGATGTAGTAGCACATTAGTTGCTCTTAACAGTTCGGCATTTCCAAACAATACGTAAGACAAGACAAGTAAAGCGATTGATTTGCTAAGTGTTGCTTGCTCTTCAGGAATTCATTGTAGAATTGTGTGATTGTGTCTACTGCTCAAATGTACATAGAATAATAGCCATCTGATAAGTAGTACACCAAGACATTTGTATTAGAAAGGAATGAAGGCTCTCCTTTGTCTCTCGGAACTGGAATGAATGATTCTATCTTTGATCTTGATCTTAGAAAATACTAAGAATATCGCTGCACCAATCTGACAACCTCAATTGAGTGTTTACATTGAAAAAAAAACGCTGAACGTAACAATTTGCAATTGAGAAAATATGAAACCCAGAAATAGTACACTACACGTAGATGAGGGATGGGCACATTCAAAATAATCTACGTTAGAATTAGCAAATAGATTTTCGTTAAGTTCAACTGTGCAATCCTCGACACTTTGATGGCATTAATTGTGAGAACATATTTGACATACACATTTCAAAAATTGCATTAGACGAAATGCGTTTTCATATCTCACACATCTGTTCACTATTCACTACTCAAGACAGAACAATATTATGACATGTTGTGAATGAAGAAAATTTCTATTCTTTTCTCAGTATTTAAGAATGACGCAGAAAAGTAAATTGCTTTACAGTTACTATAATATTACAATTACCACATAAAAATACACACATTGTTCGTTTTCAATGTTTCTCAAAGACCTTTGAGTTCAAATAAGCTGTTCATTCTCTGTTACTGTTGTAATAATTCTGCATTTACGAATATCATTCATTTGTCCGTATGTAAAATAGTAAATTAAGTACACGAATACCAACTCAGAATGTCACATGTATTCAAGACACTATTCAATTGTAATTTCTAACGAGCAATTACAATTAGTGCTATTAATTATATGCTCCAAAGTACGTGTACTTAGTTATATATACTATTATTGCATATAGTACATAAAATCTCCATTAACAAGGACTTTATACTAATGTAAGTAATGTCCAATAGTATTTAGTTATAAAATTGTTGTGCACAAGTACTGATTATATCAAACAAACATTCACATCAAAGTTTTTGCCATAAAATACACTGTGGTCACACAGACACTAATAAGCATACTCTCTTATTCTTTCTATGAAATGATATTAGCTATGGTGCTATAGCACACTTGCTTACTCACACACTTTAACAAGACTCTTCTGTATGACTATTGTGGTAAAATTACTTACAGCTAAGTAATTGAGTTTAAATTATTTTTGAATTATTATAACTAATTTTCCACTACTTTTCTAGGATAAATACACAAAGTTCATCGTAGTAATTTAGAATTAATGTAAAAAAACAAGTTAATAGGTGCTGTTGAATTAGAGTGGATTGCAGTTCAGTCCTATTCAAGCAGGTCATTTACAAATTGTCAATGAATCAAGCCAAAACTCTCCCTGAGCCTTTCTGTGGTGTTACAAAATAATACATTGGGTACTACATACTATTAATTTAAAAGCTATAATATGCTTAGTATGCTTAGTATACTACGAAATAATATGATGATGTACGCATAGCAAATAAGTTCAAATTAGTAATTTGAGGTATTCCTTATTTAAAAAGTTGGTTTTCCTAATAAAGTTCATTTGAGAAAGGTAAGAATGTAAAAAGGTTAGTAGTGCTACAATGGATATGCTTAAATTCAAAGGCAAAGAGAGCGAGCAGAGTCCAATAAATTATTGCCATTGAATTTGGACACAAATGAAGTGAATGAAGGATTGTAAGAAACTAAATCTGTAAATGTGAGATGATGTAAATGTAAATTCAATTATTGCATTGCATGTATGAATGTAGAATCTTTTGAGTCATTGAATATAATTCTGATATGAAGATAGAGAATGGTCTGGTTAGCTAAAGCAATGCAAATCTAACTCATTGTCAATGCAGGCAACTTTATTGACAATAAGATAGACGAGACTGTATATGTCACCGTCATAGGATTTAAAATAACGCAACTGGACAATCCTTTATTCCATTGCGAAACAATTGATTCGCAAAGCTATGATGCAAAAAGCCGCAAAAGAGTTTAGTTAGACAATTCAAATCAATATCTGACAATATGTAAGTATTTCATGTGTGTTGAGTATTGTTTAGGAGCTATGCACAATTTGGAGAATGTGTCGGCGACGTAATCAAAGCCAATACCAAATTGAAACATCCAACCGATATGTAAAGTACCTATCTTATATAAGGCCAGCGATAATAAGTAACACTGTCTCAATAATCCATTCATTCATTTACTCTCATTTGAAGACAATGAAATTGTAAATTCGACTCCTTCATGCAATTCTATTAAGCAAATCCTTTGCTTACCTTATGCTACATTTCTTATGCCCTTGCCTTCGAATAAATTACATGAGCATTGGAAAATGACATTAGTTAAATCATGCAATTACAATCAAATTTTTACATGAAATATTGCATACAGATAAGCTACTCGGACATGGACCACTTACCATAGTTCTTTCTACAATTGTGCCATTCAAACCAATTTGGTAACTAAATATCAACGAAAGGGCATTGTTGATGTTATTACCAGGGACTCTAATTTATGCTCAAACCAAACCAGACGATCATCTACAATAAAGTATTAAAAAATAATCTGTCCAGTAATCACAGAATACCATGCAGCTCAGAATTATTTTTGAACTTCACAAATATTTTTAAGTTATTGATTGACTGTTCTGCGTCCTGAATCCTGACATGTCCGGACATTGACTATTTCTCTATTCTCTAATATTATTATAGTGTATCATTAATTACCTATTTCATTTTGATTGTTTGTATATATGTACTTAAAGAATATGGATGTTGTTATCAGGTTAAACATTAGATGTAAGATCAAGTCGGTTAACTACTGAATCTAAGTATGAGAGATCAGAATAGTGTCCAAATATTGATAGCTTAGTTTCACTTAATTACTCTTATAACAGTTTGTATTGGTGGGTTAAGGTTCTGCAGCCAAACGAATTGGAGGCATCGCGACATCCTTTGCATACTTATTTCTTGTAGTGCATCACAGTATTTACATTATCGATTTCTATAT
Source organism: Tomocerus nigrus (assembly GCA_019776505.1). Lineage (NCBI taxonomy): Eukaryota > Metazoa > Arthropoda > Collembola > Entomobryomorpha > Tomoceridae > Tomocerus > Tomocerus nigrus. The sequence goes on along the minus strand of JABASI010000506.1, from coordinate 7,415 downwards.
AGTTAGTAAAATAATTTGGACAAGTATCATTTTCTATGGTATACATTAGCTTCAGGATTTGATATTTAAATTGCTGAATCGGAAAGAGACAACTTAATTTGCTAAATACACCAATTATCGAAAGAGATTCAATTTTAATGTAAAATGCATAGATAATTTTTTAATTATGTGAATATAAGACTCCTACCTGAAATTGAAAGCAAATTCGCTGTAGTTATCAAATGAAATGTACCTACATGAATCATCTCAAAGTGCATCAGTTCAAAGGTAAGAATAAAGTGCAAAGCAAAAGTTATTTCCCTATAAATTATGGCCACAGGCAAGGTAGCAGAAATAAAGTGTACAACTAAAACAGTTAAGGATTTTACTTGGATTTTACTATAAGAAGTTAGGTTAATTGTGCAGGTAGACTGATAGCTGTGAGTGTATATCTAAGTAATGTTAAATAAAGGTAAGGCACTGAGTGCAGTAGTGGCGCAGGTTGGCTGTTGCAGTGCAGCTATCCATTTCCACAGTGCATAAAATATTCGACAGTACGTGTCGCATAGAAATTATATAGGAGTAGGTACTTATAAATGCATGCACTATTGCGAACTAGGTCAAAAGAAAAAGGCTGAAGTTGAATAGCATAGCATGTAAGTAAGCAAGTATAAGGTAAACGTAGGTAAGTAATAAATGCACATCGCCAGTAGATTTTCAGAGAGGAGGATAAGGATAAAGTAACAATATCAAAAATACCAAAATCAACACACGCTATATATCTAGGTATGTGGATGGTATAGTAGGAGGCAGCTCTGCTATTTCCATCTCATCCCCAATTCTTCTTTTGATACTTACTCACGGTAAATAGCATCAGAATCCGTAGCTACAAACTGTTCTGATCAGCATACCAGACCAAATCGCCATTTCACATGCTGCATTTTTTGATTTTTTCGTTAACTACACAATTTTTAAGTAGTTTAGGTCGTAATGAGATGCAATCTAAGTAATTTATGGACTCTTCCTGTATGCAATGCACATTGTGCCCTATTACAGATTTCTAGGATAAACTACATAGGTACAGCTAACGCGAATCAATTCCATTTACGATGTCTACACCGTGAACTACTAAAGACCTTTTCAAGAAAAGCAAACTATGCAAGGTTTTGAATTGGACAAGCGAATAAAGGATTATCTCTTCGACAAGAATAAGAATCACTGTTTCTTTGCTACACTAACTGAATACAATGCACTCTAGAATCCTATGAAATAGGCAGTTAAACCTTTAATACGCACCTGCTAGCCTATTCAGAATTCATTTTCTGAAACTCACTCAAACTACACATACCAGAGATCCTCAATTACTCAGACAAATCAAGTCAAGGAAAATCTTGCAAGTCAACCTGTCAAATTAAGAAAAGACATTTATTTGTTTTATACACAAAGTGCACATGTGGAAACCTACGTACGCCACAAGATATTAAAGCTTTTAACTTAATGTCTCATGCCCCTCAGTTCAGTCAGTTCATGCGATGTTCAGAGTTGATTGCATTAGTAAAACCAAATTTTACCCTGTAATTAAATTCCTGCTACTTTCTTATTACTTCGCCGTACTTCCCTGCGTTTTATGATTATTAATACAGGTATTCTTATAATATACTTAAGCATTTTGAATTTTTCAGATATTATCTCGACAACTATTTTCATTAAGTCGACATTTGTCAAATTGTTAATAGGAATAGTTTTACAAATTCGCAAACAATGCCAGTAGCAGGTAAACTGTGGACAACTCGTTTTGTTAATAAATGACAGTGACCACTACATGCTAATCAGGTTAATGAAACCATCATCATAGTTTTGTTCACCGAAAGAATAGTTTAAATTACTACCATAAAAATGAAGTTTACATATTGAAAAGATTTTTTGTAATGTTGATTTAACGCTAACCGATAGGCCTATTTAGTTGCAATTTGCTATTATTGCATTTTGAATGGAAACTAAATCGTCAATCTGTTTCTGAGTTATGGAAAAATATGGTATATTTTCTAAAAGATTTCATTGTATTTGCAGCATTGTTTAAAGGCAAAGTATTAATAGTATCAAAAGTCTGATTTTGTTGTTCAGCAGAATTAAGATATATTATAGCTAAGGAATTTCTTCAGCAGAACTTAGCTATGTATACATACATTTACTATAGATCGAAAGCAGTTGAATTGAATTAAGTGATGGTAGCAGCTTTGTATTTGTATGTATACATGCTACTCATGTGAAATCTTGAGCAATGCAACCAAGTTTTACAGGAGGAGTAAGTACAGATAGTACCTTTGCTAAGGTTTAGTTAGGCATTTAAGAGAATGGTATCACTCACCCACTGCACCGCATTCTATACTCTATACTAGTGGTAACTGGTAAGATGAAGGCAACAAAAGCACGTAGCTACATTTAAAAGGCTGTTGTATGCAAGTGGTATGGCTATGCACATAAATACTGCAGACGAAATTGTATCAGTATCTGCCATGTAGAGTTGAAGAGCGAAATTTTTCTAATACAGGATTGGTATGAGATTTTATTTTCGTATTGAGTTGGTTAGCTTTATTTTGCTTTAGCTGAGATGACTAAGGTTCACTCTCAGTTTTGATTTTGACACACGATCATAAGAGTGACTATTAGAGTTGACTTGAGGCGTTGTTGCAAACGAAGTGCTAGTCTCTGTATAGCCAAAGCAGGCAGGTAGGGCTGCTGTCTGCAAGTTACATTAAAATTCTCATATAGAGAGGTAACGAGCAATTCCATATGAATTATACAGTCAACTAACTAACTCACCTTATTGATATTACATAGGAATAACAACTACCTATTACACTTACTTGTATTACATTGGAAGGTGGATGTACACCTTCGGTTTCACCGGCCACAACAGTCGCACCAAAAATCTCGTCTTGACTCCATCTACTCCACTTCTCTTTAATATTATAGTAGTCTCATTTTCCAAGTTGTTTCGCTTCATTACGTCTCCAGAGCTGAATCAGTTAACAACTTACAGAAGATCCACAAAAGAAAATTGCATCTCCCTTTTTGGAGATTCGCAGCAATTCTCTGCGAGCGACTCCTTTTCATATTATTTCGTAACTGTTTGAAAATTCCCTCAGTTAATTTTCAGTTGTGAATTTTCTCGTGAAAATCATTAAAACTGTACAATTTGAGAAAATCAGAGTTGAGCAATTGATAGTGAAAGTTGTGTGACTAACTAAAATTTTAATCGGAGATTTTCGGGGCGATGAGACAAATCTACAGACTTATTAGTAGAAGAACTTTTCCAGGATATTTCATCCATCCATCTTAGAGCAACTTCTTTTTGTGGCAAAATTTTTTAACCAGTTCTTGAAAACCAACAGTGGTAAATTGTGGAATTCAACAATTTAAATGAATTATTGCACTGTACGTGTCCGCTGACAGCAAACTGAGCCCTTAACAAATAAAATTAGCAGGAGTTGGCAAGAAAATTGTCTACACGAATTATTGTTTATTGTGTCGAGAAATCTAATCAAATCATCCAAGTGGTCATTCAACCTACTTACTCTACACATTCATTCAGAAAGAAGAAAACTCTAAGCCAATACTGTTGAGACTGAAATTGTGAGACTCGCCCTTGCCCAGCCTGCCACAACGAAAATGTAAGTGGATTAGATTATCATAATTCTTGTCAATCCATTATTTATACATCATAAATCATCCATGTTCACAACTCGCGTCAACCCAAATCAACACTATTATACCAAACCCTGGGAGTTATACACATAGAATTGTTAATTGAAAGAGAATCAACATTAGCATTTACATTATGTCCTATGGGAAATAATTAATATGATCAAGGCAGTTGAAAATTATCGATTCCATCTTCTTTCTTTTCCTTACTTTCCTTTTCCATAATATATTCCTGTTGCAACGACAAAATCTAACTGGCGAATACCAGATTACATTGTGGAGTCATAAAAATTGATGCATTAAATAATATTGTCTCCTTATATGGTTTATAGTAAGAAAAATTCTTGTCTTAGAAAAATAAAATGCCAAAAAGTCCATTACTTATGTATTACGTGGATGAATAACATGAGTCGGGTTGCTATTTATTGTAATTACTTTTAAGAATTATTTTGCTACGGCTAAAAATTTTACTACACAGTCAATAGTTGGCTAAAATATTGTATTTGTATATAGGAACATTTAAGTGTTACAAAATTCTCCATCTGAAATAAACAATGAGGTACAAGCGTAGACAAGGAACGGAAATAATTAAATGATTGGAAAATCAAACTTTCGACTAACAAGCAAGCAATGTTCAGAGTAGAACCCCTTAACTATTTACATTTACAAATCGTAGTAGGGAAGAACAGAGAGTTTCCACATTGCCTTTATGAATACATTTACATTATTATATTGCTAATCTGATGTAACTTATTATATATACGTGTTCTGACTCTGTGTTCAATGTGGATGTCATAGTTCGAAAGAATTGGCAATTGTGTATAGTATTTTAGTTGCTACATAATACTTCAGTCAGACCACTCGACATGAACATAAAAGTAGGAAGTAGATTGACAACGACGACAACGGAATCCAAACCAAACCGGCATTATTCTTGATTGTTCAACAGACGCAAGCAGCAGAGATCTAGCAAAAGAGACGCAATTCGAAAAGAGGAAGACTTCCTCTTCACATATTATTCTTTATGTAGCTAGATGTACACTTTAAGTGTTGTAAACAGTGTCAAATGGATAGATACTTGATCTCATTAAACAAAATTATCATTTTATGCAATGCCAACTCTTTAACCAACTTTGGCATCATAATCATCATGAATATTATGGTACAACAACCATTTCCCGATTGTAACTACCTACATTCCTTGTTTAGCTTTATTCCTTTCCTCACCTCAACTTATTCTTTATCCAAAAATCTCGCAGCAATTTACCATTCTGTTTTATGAATTATTCGTTTGACTATATCGTGAATCATATTCTAATTAGAATGCTGCAATTATTTCTTGATCAATGATAGTAGTTAGAAATTAGTTTGTGGTATTTTGTATGTGTCTATGAATTCATCTAGAGAGAATCTAAAATGATGAGACGAAAAAGTCAAGTATTTAGTTAGCATACGAAATGAAAGGAAAAAGGATAGTTCTTCCTACCTACAATAATATGTATCTCTTCCACAAAAAATAGATGTTTGTATTTTTCATGAACTTTAAGCTGCACGGATGCGTGCTTCTTTATTTTTCCCTTTGTTATCGTTCAATCGCAAATGGCATGGCGAATGATCGCGGTGTAGCGTAAAGCTGTAGTAATGCAAGCAAGTTAGTAGTACATAGTTGTGTGGTGTTGCATTCACAGTCAGATAATAATAAAAACTGGTTTGGTTACCGGTTAAAAAACGAAAAGTGCTAATAGCACTACTAGCATATATCTATAATGTGTGCTCTTTGATACTGGCAACATTTCTTACTATTTATTGTAAGTACCTACTTAATAACAAAGGCACTAGGTATCTGTGTATGTACACACAGGATCTACCAAGTTTCTTCTACCTTTTCATCACTCCTCTAAAAGTGCAACAAAATTGATTCTTGAGGTACATTGAAAAGTATGGCTGAAATCTACGTACGTAGGATGTAGGAGAGAGAATCATGCATAGCATTTGTTGCTCTACTAAAGTTTCCCATCTAATAATCAATCTTATTATAGTAAATTAGAATAATAGTTATTATTACTATTTCCTTGACTAAAATTCTATTTCTCTGTCTGTAATTCTAATTTATAGTGTGTTTATGACTACTTTGGTCACCTCTACAAGGCAAGAAACGTTTAAAGAAATAATTATAGTGTCTGGACTATGCATATGCGGATTCATAAATATTTGGCATTAGATTCTATCTAATTATTACCCACATCAACTATGTTTTGTCATTTTAGGTAGAGGTAGATCTATAAGATATCAAATGCAAAGGAATCTATCCTCCTCTCAATCTCCCTTTATTGACAATGTCCTTTTCTAAATACAACTGTTACTGCTTACTGGTTTTCCTTTTTTCTTTTTCATTGGTTTCTTTCTGTACACGGACAAAAGAAGAAAAATATTATTTATGCTGTCACTTTATTTATTTGCATCTGTTTTCCTCTTTTTCATTCTTAGCTTCATCTTCCGAGTTTTATGCAGTGACTTTGTAGAATGAGTAAGGACAGAGGACAAAAAATATTTTGGCACATATGTTTTATTTGTGTATGTGCTAAGCATAATCTCTAAAAGAAATATGATATGTAGTATTTATTGCACTAAGTCAAGTGTAGTGGCATTGTGCTGTTTGAGCATAAAGCTCAATGGTATAGTAGAGGTAGTCTATTTGACTTGGTTGAATGAAAGAACATATTTTCCTTTACTACATGTCCAAGTATGAAACATTCAGCTTTTCAATTCAACTTGTTAATTTTCAAGTGTAAAGTTTGCCAGTTGTGGAAGAAAGTGGTTGTGTATGAATGAATGAGTATGAAACCGAGTTGTTGATGTCTGAACAGACGTATGTACAGACGCAGCTCTCGCGTTATTAGTTATTACTACTAATTTTCTCATTATTAAAGGATGTTTTAGCATTATAAGCAGAAATTAGTGCTCATACTGTGTATATCATCCGCTAGCATTTGTTTGTATTTAGGTTTTGGGTTTATAGCTGGCTACTTATCGTAGTGTTTGTTGAAAACAAAGTTTTGTAGTAAGTAAGTAGAATTCTCTGTAAATTTAGTATAACATGATAGTGTCTGATGTGAGCTCATCAAAACAAGTATTTTCTTATAAAAATCTTAACAGTTCATCTCATCTTTCCTTAATTCAGCTCATCGCCTAGCTCATCTTAGAGATGTTATGTTAGTTAGACAAAAAACGTGTCTGTCTGATCATTACATTTCCACACTGCAACTTTTGCCATAGAGTTCTTCTGTGTTATTCCATTAAAATACTCTATCGCACGCTACACGTATTAATGATGAAAATTCTTGGCTCGTACACTCTGTAGTTTCAGTTTCTACTGAATACGCAGCAAGGGTTGAACACTTTTTACTCAAAAGCATGTCAAGTCAGTAAGAAAGTGAGGCTAGAGAGAAAGAGTGAATGTCCAGTCTTGAGTTAAAAAACATACATAAATATTATTCAGACGTATGCATACTAATAAAAACATAAATGGATGAATACATATCAGAAGAATAAAAAACTCGACAATATTAGCTTTAGGTACCATTTTAGCTCGCCCTCTGGGGAGCTTATAGAATCACACATTCTGTCCGTCCGTCCGTATGTCCGTCTGTCCGTGAACACGCTAACTCCCGAACGCATTGACGTAGGTTGACTAAACTATGCAAAAACAATGCATATAAGCTTGTGAGGAA
>JABASI010000505.1:0-37731 GCA_019776505.1 Tomocerus nigrus | reverse complement strand
CATACATATTATTATTAGTAGTGGTAGAGTAGAATGAGATGATTATAGGATAGAAATGACATAATGAAGTAGACAGTTCTCTTAATCTCACTTCATTAATCATATTTGATTAAGAAGAGGTAGAGTGAAGAGAAAAGCCGTAAGACAAAAGGAAACTTTCCAGATAGTTGACTACTAAAAGTAATATACATTAGTTAGTTGGGTGAGAGAGTGGAGAAATGAGATCACACTACTCCTACTCTTTGTAACAAGAGTTTAGGCGAGGAAATTAAGCTGTGAAACTAATCAGACGAACTAAAGAAAGGAAATTAGAGATCGTTACATTGGCTAGCCTGACTCTCGCCTATACTCCATCATTATTTTATTAGCAACAGCCTCCTACTACACTTTAATTCAATTTAATAATGCATAATGTTGTGTGTATAAGAAATAGGAGTTTACATGATCGTAATCCGAGCCAACCATGTCTTCTCCATTCACTGCCAAGATCATATCGCCAACGAAAAGACCGGCTAGTTCTGCGACGCTTCCTTCCTGGATATCGGAGACAAAGATGCCTTGTCCCAGCTCTGCATGTCGACCTTCCATGATCATGATGCCGAGTCCTCCTCCACTCTGGATAATAGTACAAGTCAATAGAAAGATGTAATACACATGGAGCAATGTAAAAGGAGAGGGGGTCCGGGAAATAAGAAAAGGAATATTAGATTACATTAACTTCTTCTCAAGATTCCTCATGCCCTTGGGACAGATGCCTTGCCTTACTATTATAATAGAATAGTAGCTACTGACTAACAGTCAACAGTAACACTAAAGAAGAAACTCTTCTAGCTAAATGTCATTCCATTCCACAACCAAAAAGACTAAAAAAAGATACTAACAATAGGTTAACTTATTTACGTTTAGCCATAACAGGACTAGAGACCAGACAGTAAAAACTCACGAACGAACGAACCAAAAAAGAAATGCTGCTTTTCAGACTAATCATCATCACAAGATACAGATACACATGGTCGCGAAAAACTGTCTTTAGCTGTTCGACTGTTCTGTTCGGTGGGTATGTCAGCTAAAGACATTATATTAGCCACTTCCTATAAATTTACTAAACTAAAAAGCTATAAGCCATGCCAAGAGTAAAGAAACGGATGGCTCCCTTGTAGAATTTCCCTTTCTCATAGATTTCTTTTCACATGTTCAACAGTCATTTCCCAAACGATTCTCTCATCATCAGAATTATCGTATCGTACATAGGAGTAGCAGTAGTTTTGCAATACACACTGTAAATCGTAGTTCCTGTCTGCGCTGAATATACTTACATGAAAACCTACCTTCTTAAGGGTCACCACACGAAGTCCTCTGTAGTTTGCATACTTTTCTTCCGGACTCTGTAATTCAGGAGAAGAAATACACTCTAAAATTTTTGTCCAAGATATTCGCACTGATTTCATCATTCTTGTAAATGTCAAATCAACATATTTATTAACAAATAAAAGGAAAACAGCAGCACACAGGCACACTCCTCCAGTCAATGTGTGACACTGTCACATTATTGAAATACACTATAATAATAACAGATTCCAGAGATCAAATATATTTAGACTGACCTCACTCTCGAGGGACACTGGGAACTGTGCTATCGGCTTCACAGATAAATCCGCCAATCCATCTGGCTTCCTATAAATCAAACACAACCTTATATTAAAATTTAACCAACACAAATGTAAACCATTATCAACACTTGTGTCAATATTCAAACTATAGATTATTCAATAGGCTCTCTATATACATAATATAGGTATAGAATGTATTATGTGCATGTTTATATTTGCACAAACAACATGCACAAGATTATCCACCGAGCACTTTTATCTCCTAATGCGGTTCCTTGTTGGTAATACTTACGATAGTAAATTATATACAGTGGTAGGTAGAAAGAATCACAGTTTACATGTAAATCTACCATTCCATAATATATTCTGTGCAAATTCACAGCAAGCAACTCTTTTATGAACATGCATGTTATGTAAAACTCTTTATTAATAAATACATTGGAAGTCACACCTTTTTTCATTAATCTACAAAACGTATGACTAGACACAAACAGGTGGGAGACCTGCCAAGTTTAGTATATCGTATGCGGGCTAACCCACTCTAATCTAGTGCTGCTTTAGGGCAAGCAATCTTATAATATTATGGATAGATTGCAGATTAAACCTTACCTAAGAGCCACAATCTTCACATGGTTATGAGGAAGGCCTTTAATCAACGCAGAAGCGTTCAAATGACATCGTCCGTATAAAACATTCCCATTAACTTCCAGAATTTCGTCTCCAACTTCCAGTTGCCGAGTTCTGAAGGCCACTCCTGCTGGATTTATACCGCAAATGTATGTTGCCATTACCATACGATCTCGATGACCTGCAAGACTTATTCCCAATCCTTGACCTCCTCCTCTTTCTAAGTCTCCGATTATTATTTTTGCAGGCTCTCCTCCATGCCCCCGATTTTTCGCCACTTCCGCCCAACGTTTCTTCACTTTGCCTGTTCAAAATTATAATTATTACTTTTGAGACAATTTAATAAGAATTTCTTATGAAAAAGATTCTAATTAGAATAGCAATTAAGTTAAATGTCTCATTTAGCCAGATTGTGTAACGTCTTACCTGTCGTGTAGCCAAACTCGTCTTCCGGCTCTGTATCTTTAGCAGCGTCATCCTTTGATCGCCTTACATTTCCAGCACTGGCTCGATCAATCTTGACAAAAGAGAGACACATTTTACCACTATGATTTTATCTAGCATTATTATTCAATATTCTATTGAGGCATCAATGAAATGGCAAAATCGTTAAGTTTTATTCTATGTAGTGGCAAAGATAAAATGTCATGACAGTCATGAGGCAAAAAGGGTGATAAGTAAATGCCACATTTAAAGCGTACAAATCTGCATATATTAACTCAAATGAGACATGAATTTAAAATGACATCCGGAATTAAGTAAATCGCAAAAGTATAACTGCATTAATTCAAATGTATATAATTTATACACACCTCAACACCTTGTTTAGTTCGCGTCTTTCCTTGCATTTGTTGTTCGCTTCCCAATTCATCATCTTCTTCAGACGAATGACCTGATTCTTCAGATTCTTGTTTTCCTGGTTTCGCCTTTGCAGCTGCCTCCATTTTAGCCTGCATCTCTTGCTTTTCCTCATCCGCCAATCCAGCCTTGAGCACAGCATACAATCCCATTTATCATTTTATCCAATCAAATATTTTGCCGACTCAAGCCCTACGACTAGTAAATACGATGAGACTTACTTTCAATTCAATGTATACTGATATTCACCATAATGCGGAAAAACAGACATAATACTAATGCATCATTCAACCTAGTGCGCTGCTATTAAATACAACTACACCAAAGACAAACTAAAATAGTTTACAATTTCTAGCTTTAGAAACCAGCTTCAATAATCTGCAGAGTAGTATTATAGCAATATTCTTAAGTAATCATATTTTATATAGAAAATCCTATTAGGATACAGAACATATACTCCGTACTTTTAGCAATTTCATTTGAGCAAATTATGAAAATGAGTAAAAAAACAAAAGATAAAAAATCCTTTCAAGATAGAGTTTGACTTTAACGAACCTAAATCTTAAGTCATAGACAATATTTCTGCGTTTCCATTACAAAATCGATAGGCATCTTATTATTTTCGATATTATATAAATTAGTTTCTTTTCCGAATTCTCAGATATGAAATATACAAATTAACAATTAACGCAAATGAATTAGTTTGAATTGAAATACCTCAGCATAAGTAATTGACTATAATATGGCTAAAAATGTCTACAACTCAAAGAAAATGTTCCTTTATTTTATTCTCCCAATTTCTGTACATCACATTACCCACAGAACGCAAAATTACACTACTACAAGTCATTAAATCTTTACTTACAATATTACTGTTTGTCAAAACCCAGGGACAACTTACAGACAACTGTATTTGTGTAAATTATTGGAGAAAAAAGATCGTATACATCAAACACTGTAAATGTAACAGCGACATGGTAAAGTCAGTTTTTGATCGACTTTCCATAATTGATCCTAAATCCGAAAACTTTCTAAGCTAATGAAAGCTAACAATGAACATTTTTCGTAGTGAAAGAGCATTTTGATTTCAATTTGTGGTGACGATTGGTTTGGCTTGGTTTAATTTTGCAGTTTTTAGGGTCAGTATAACCAGTGTTTCAGTATCTATCTAGATTAGACTATTTTTATCTGTAGTTTACAGTGCGAATTGCTAAATATTAGCAATTATTTGTGATAATTCCGACAAATTAAATTGAAATCATCGAAATTTCTACAAAACAACTTTATATCCCTTTTCCTAAGTACGCAATTAATTTTGTGGCTTCTGATTGAAGATCCCCAATTGCAACAATAATATCTTTACAATAACATACTTTGAATCTCCATTGTTGAATACAGCTTTTACTTTTATGTACAGTACACTTACCCATTTATACATCGCATCACTTCCACTTCATCAACTAATGCCTACAGGGAGCCGTTTACAGAAACAACTCATCTCGTTAATGTATGTAGTACAGACAGATAGTATACGTTTGTAAATGTATAATACTATTGTAGTAAATAGGCCACCCTGTAATGCATAGAAGTACGTGTATTTGTAAGTTTTCTTCTCAGCTCTATCATATTATTTGATTTTTACTACGGAATAATATATTAAGTAAAACTTTGGAAGGCCTATTATATGGTAGCAATTGAGAGACATAATAATCGATTTTTGGCGAGTCAATGTGTTACATAAATAAGGGAAACTTGACAATGTATATAATTAGCTACTGACTAATTGTAAAACTTTTACTGGAAAACGAAAAGTTGGCAAAGAAAACGTGTTTTTATATCTAAGCACTAAAAATACATTATTAATATATAGGTAGGTACTACAAGTACGAAGGATACAAATAGGGATTCTCTTCAAAAAAAGGTCTAGTACTAAAAATTAATATTTAAGGGTATAGGTAACATTTAAAATGAGAATTCTATGTTTAATTAGATAAATTGGTAAAATGAGCAGCTTGTGCATAGATTCGTTTTCCATGTTTTAATTCAGCTGTGCAAAGTGCCTAGCACTGTGTGTGTGTGTAAGTATAAGCATAATATACAACAATAATTATTAACATGTGCAAGTACAAGTTCATTCATTGGAGAAAACTGCTTTTCTTCATTTGGGAAGAGTAATTAAGCCGCATTAAAATTTCAATGTTTACTGTATGTACGTATTTGCATACTTCACTGTCTATTTAAGAACCGACAGTTTTGGTTATAGGCAACACTTTTGGCTGGCGAGGTCATTTTTTTTATAGACTCACATTGTCTTTTATTTAGGCGTCAGTGCCTCTGAATAATTTCGTACGCTACTTTTACATATCATCACTAAAATCACTCACAGTCTGTTTATTTAGTTAATGACAGGATTTCATCGTAGTAGATACTGTCACGATATTTCTGTTTTTAAGAACCATTTTTTAATTTCAAGTTTTTTTCTCTTGGTAGTAGTAGCATGAATAGAATTATTAACATTACAATAGTATTGTTGGGGAAATCACTATTATTGATTGGACTTGGACTGGACAGAGGAGTGTTTAGTAGTAGATTGAGCTTGTATCTTTATTGTGGCTTGGCTTGGTTTGGAATTGGCACTTAGGTCATGTCAGACCAGACTGGTGTGAACAAAATTGTCGTAGAGTGGACATTGAGAGTTGGTTGGTGGGAAGGGAAGATTGATTGATTGATTGATAGAAGAGAACAACAGTCAATGTAGAGATAGAGAGGAGCTTTCTAGCCAATTTTCTGCTTCCCAGTCAGATCAGATCTTTCACTCTTTTCACTACAATACAAAAGAAAACAACGAGATCTGGTCAGTTGACATGAAAGTAAAGGATTTATCCGTATTTAATTGAATGGGAGGAAAATGGAAAAAAACAGCATGCCTTTACTTTTGTAAATAAAAAATGCCGCTAGAATTGGCTGATTAAACATTGTAAACTCTTCTCTCACCTCATAACACTGCTACTATTAGTAGTAGGAACCTTAAAATGAAAAAGTTTTCGACTCATCGACCTTTATTGAATTGGCTTTATTCATACAGTTCAAAAAACTAACAATTCACATTTGCCTCAAATAGAGAAAATCGAGAACAAGAATTCAAACTATAAAAAACTACAATAAAAAGATTTACTAGAACTTCTCTTTCTACACGGACGTACAATAAAATAACGAAATCTCATTCCAACTGTTAAACTACAAAAAATCCAGAAAATGAAAAACGAAACGAGCAGATTCATCTTAAGATGTAATAATAAAAAATCAAGTCAAGAGCTAAGAATAATTATTTATAGAGAAAGAAATAAAGACATCTCATCGCAACGCAATGCATTAATTCAATCCAACCAAACCAAACAAGTCAAATTCACCATCACCAGAAGAAGACAGGTCAATCACTCTCCGCGAATACTTTAATAGTAGCAATAGTACAAATCTCAAGGATACAATACAAAAAAGTACAAAAAAATACAATAAAAACGTAAGGGCAAGCACAAAAGAAACTCAACAAATCAATTTGTCTCGTCATATCATCCGACCAGCCAGCCCAACCAAACCATCCCAAAAGCACTAGAATTCTTCCCGTCATGGGTAAGTTATCCTTAGCGCTATATTAAGTAATTGTACTGTTACGGCAGTTTCCTCCGTCCAGACAATTCTCTTCGGGTCAACATTCCCAACCAAACCACAACCAACCAACAAGACTATAGAGTAGATGTACGTACGCAGCACACCAACAGAGATCACTTTTCATCGTGTCTCATCAAATACAAATCTAATAAATAAAAAGGATTTTTAGTAATATTTTTTCTTCACTTACTTGGCTGCTATTAATTGCCGAATCAAAGAGGTAGTCTGTGTAGAAATCTAATTTTACGAAAACCCACAACACTCTAAAACACTCTACTACATGATTATTTGTTGTTTTCTCTGCGAAAATTATCAGTTTTCTTGCAAAAATATATGAGAAAACACTGGTTCTACAGTAAAGTAACTTTAGCAAGAGAAAACAAAGCAAGAAGAAACTCTTTCCAAAATCAGAACACACTTTTTGAGCAATAAAATAGTGAGAAAATCTAGTTTACTAGTTTATTTTCAATGAATAGTCGGCTAAAAGTCCACGTAAAACTGTAATAACCAAACCAAACCAATCTCTGTACACAACTGAAGAGTTTGGAAGAAATTCCTTGGGAGAATGCTGTTTCGTTTGTTACTTTTTTAGTAGGTACCTACTCGTTGCAAGCAAAAAGCTATGACGGGGACAATCCACAATAGAAAAGAATTAGAAAATCGTTCTACAGATGATAAAGGCAGATAGAGCACACAAACTCAGTCAAAAACTACTCCCTATAAATAACATATAATGCACTTATTTGGCATTTTACGCAATGTTATTTCCTTTAATGTCTTTATAGCTCCTAAATATAACTTTCTCCGTTAAATACTCCTTTCTGTCATAACTCAGCACAGTAATCCTAACTCTAACTTTAGAGAAAAATCCAAGTTAGTAAAGTAGAGAAGGTATATATAGTCACACAGAACTATATAAGGTTAGGTAATACATATAAAACAAAGGTATTTGCTAAAGTTGTTCTTCTAATTCTTTCATCTATACAAACACTAGTACAAGTATATATTAAACCATTCCATGCAATTCATATAAAACATACGACATCTCAACTACTAAGTAGTTCCACTATATTAGCATGCTTCAAACTTTCAAAGAACTATGTGTGAGTTGAATGGAGGGAGTGAGTGAGTGCGAGAGCTCAGCTAAATAACTCACAACTTTTAATAAAATGAAACAAAAGCAACGAACAGAAAGGAAAATTGTTGAGACTAGAAGAAGAAAGTAAGAGAAAGTAAAAAAAAGAAAGTCTTCCAAGTATGTAGTAGTGGTAGTAAGTAATGCATTTAGTATATTAAATTAGAAGACTCTCAACTCACATCTAGTACTATAATAGTAACTAATAGTAAGTTAGTAGTTAGTTAGTAGTAAGTATTAGTAAAGTAGAATGTAGAACTAAGAACACTTTAGTAGACTAAAGACATTACGTAAGAATAAGAACAGTACACGACAAGAAGAAGAGAAGGACTACACAGAAGAAACAGATCATGCAAAGATTAGACAGGCAACATTAATTAAGACAAGAAACGAAAGGAAAACTTTTCTTCTTGTTCCCTTTTACTACTTTCTATTCTTTAGTTTAAATGTCACTCCAACTTTTCTCCATGTACAATCCTGAGAGCCTTCTCCTTCCTTTAGCCTCAGAGACTCTGTGTAGGCAGACATCATACATACTTTTACAACGTCTTTCTATCTACTAATTTTCTCTTAAGCATACTACACCTTTCTATATCTATGTTTAACCAACTATGAAACTATCGAGCATAGTATAATCGTAACTGATATATATTCTGTGGCTCATCTTGTAATTACTAAGCGTTTTTCCCTCAATTTCCTTATATATTATCTCCTCCTATGCATTTATCCCAAGTTTAGTCCCTGACTGCATGGTTAAAGTCTTGACTTGACTATTAGTGAAAAGCATTCTGTTTGTCTAACTGTCTAACTCACTTTCCTTCTCCATACTCCAATAGTTAATTACGGGGAAAATCCTCAATTCTCTTGTGAAAACAAGTGTCAGTGCTAAAGTGATGTGCCTTGATTAATTACACATTGTTATACTTATAACAAGAACAAATGTAAAAGACTAAAGATAAACATACCTATACAACTACATAGTGTGCATGTTGTAGTTTTATGCATGACCATATCAGACCACTTACTATCATTACAGTCTCGGAGACTAGTACTAATTGGTGAGAGAAAGAGTTTAAAAGCTAACCTAATACAAACAAATAATAGCTACAAGAGACGCAGATGTGTCTTGCCTCTGCAATAATTAACAAAGCTTTATATTTTACTTTCTCTTGAGAATATTTAATAATACCTTCGTCATAATTATAGGTAATTCCTAGTAGTTATAGCTTATTTACAAATTTTTTAGCTCAAAGAAAACTTTTGACTAACTTTTCCATACTTTTTGTTAATAAAATGATTAGTAACCCCATGAGTGTGCACAGGGTAGGTAAGTAATAATAAAATTATGCATGTGAAGGTTGAGTTAAAAATCCGGAAAAAGGGGAAACCAATGGCAGAAAAGAACGGAAAAAAGCTTGAGAGAAAGAAAGAAAGCGTGTTTAGACACCTGAATGAGTTCAGGACTCGGAGTGCGGGCAGGGGTGACAGGTGGTGGAGCCACCTTAAGAAGGACACCTTCATCGGGGGTAATGGCTCTCAAAATGGCGGCATCTTCTTCCTCTTCCTCTTCTTCATCTTTTCTTTCGATTCGACTTTGGCTCTCACTGCCAGTCTGAGTAGTGGAGCTGGATTCCCCGTTCGTTTCCGTCCCGGTTCCAGTCCCCGTCCCAGTGCCAGTATTAGTACGACTTCGACTCGTAGTGCCCGTAGTCGAAGAAGTCGTTGTGTAAGTGCTCGTTTCTTCTGTCCCAGTCCTCGTCTCAGTTTCCGTCTTAGTCTGAGAGCTACAACTTTGCGACTGAACCGTCTGGCTATAGGATTGCGACTTACTTATTTCAGTCTCCTCCGATTTCGATGTTTCAGAGTCATCATGGTTGCCCACGCTTACGCTCACCCCCACTCCGTCAGACTAACAAGTTAATAGTAATAAAGTGAGAGCAAAGTGAATAGTGATGTAGACTGTCATGTCAAGTAGGTCAAGTCAAAAGAAAATGAGAGCGGAGAGAATAAGGTGGAACAATAAAATAAAGTGAGTGAAAGAAGACGGAACATTCACGTTTATAATAAGTACGTATATGTAGGGATATATATACTTAGAAGGGACACATATATATAGAGACAGAGTATAGATTATGCTTTGTTAGGGATATAGTGAAGAAGTGAGTCGGAAAAAAATCATGCTGTTTGTTCCGCTTAGTAGACAATGACAATGACGCCCATCGATCACTGAACAAGTATATAATAAAGTGTAACGTGAAAGTAGCCATGAGATAACACACACATAATAGTAAAAAAGGAAAAGTACTAAAAGAGAAAACTCTTTTTCTTTCCTACACTTCTTCTATTCACAGAGAACAATCAGTCTCATCAGTATCTGTCAGCAATTCCATAGTGGCTACTGTGTGTTCAGAGAGTGATGAATCATTAAGATCCCGTAACCCTACATAGGTAAGTACATACATTGACAGCCGTATTCAGCTACATCAGAAAGTATTTAGTAGAAAGGCAAAAGCACAGAGATAGATATATAGAATAGTGAATAGACAGTGAGGGAGATAGAAAGTTTCATGCAAAATTTTGATTTCCTTTCATATTTTAGAACATCGCAAACTACTGCTTGACATTTTATTTCAGATAGATCTCAAATCATCATACTAGCTCAATTACTTTCGCTAGATTCACCAAAGAGAACTGCGAGTACTCTAGTTTTATTGCCTTTTCTCAGTTTTCTCCTATATCCTACTGTAGTTAGGTATAGTTATCATCATTGACTTCACTTGTACACTCTGCGGATATAGCAGTATTATTATACTGTTTCATTCGAGCAAAGTGAACTACTGCACTAACGATAATGTTTCACTATTATCCCCGAAGCAATCATTTTAGTTTAACCAGCTAACGATCACAATACAATTTCATATCTCTCATGAACCGTGACCTAAACTTAGATAATAACATTATACTCGTGTACGAAACATCTTTTCCAAAACTCTGATCTTCTGTCCTTTCATTTCACTGGGGACAATGTCTTTCTATTATTATTATCCAAACTCATTCCTTTACAAAATGTCAAATGCTAATTTTGTAAGGCCACCAATTTTCCTTGCAAATTACATGAAATCATGTTTGCAAGATTTTGCATAGTAATAATGCTCTTTACATTTATGTGCACAACGTGGTTAGGATAATAAATAGAAAGATGTACAAGTCCCCGTATGCTATGAAGAGAACTAATGAATACTAAGTAATTGTGTGAATGAAAATAAATTTGATTTTGTCTTACCCATTGAACTAGACTTTGGACAAGAAATCTAACAGGATTGCCAGCGGCTCGAATCACTTCCACAGCTTTCTCATGACTGGCGGATCTCAAATCAACGTCATCCACTGCCAGAATTCGGTCTCCTGTCTACTCGTCCAAAACAAGACATGCCATTCCATGGAACGAAGAACACGATAACACGAATGGAACAAGAAATAAATAAATAATTTGATTAGCAATGGCAATAATCCTATGTGACGAACAGGGTTTAAGACGTGACTTTTCTCTGACAAATATATACAATACGCTTTTGATATCCTGCAGTGTACATATCAGTGGAATAGAGATACAAGGCAAATAACACATACTTCTAAAATATACAGGGTGATTTCTCATAACCGCCCACTTTGGACTTTCACCAACTAAATAACATCTATCTTTATCATTCATGTCAAGCACCGCACCACTAACTAGACACTTGCATTTATTTCATTTCTCCAAACGAAAGTTTTACTTCAACTTTGCCTAACTTTCTACAAAGTTATTATCATGTGGTGGGGAAAAAAATGGTAGAAAAGGAGAAAAATTCGTGTTATCGAATCGGGAATATGCGTGATAAATATTTAATATCCCATATGAAAGCAAAAGAGTGAAAACATGTGTAGAAGGGATAAAGAAAACTCAAAAACGTATCCTCAAATACATTTATCATTCACGGGACAGAAAAGCCTTGAAATAAAAGCTTTTCGTGTGGTAGAACAGTCTTAAAATCTTTCATATGAAAACGTGGGACATATCTGTGAAATTTTTTCCTGCAAGTGTACGTGAAAGGAAAGAAGACACATCTTTACATGGTGGAATTGGTGAAAGTATCATGGGCAATATATGTAGAACCCACTCTGTATAAGAGAAGTATGTTGTGCTGTGCTACAACAAACTTTACTGTTGTACATTTATTTACAGTATCGGAGTCAAAGTATGTAGTAAAGATTATACCTTCCGTCTCATACTTTTACAATCATGGACATGGAGTAATAAATGGAGTCAAGACAAGATAGATACTAAAAAACATGCTTATTTCTTATTAGTATTGGTTCACCTTCAGTTGTCCCGTTTTGCCGGCAGGACTATTCGTCAGTACGTTCTTGATGAAGATTCCAGAAATAGCTGAGCCACTGTCGGGTCCTGCATTGTACAAATCAACCTGCCAGCCAACAGCAACAACATTTATCATATACCTCGACATACTAGCATCCCATAACTTCATTTTACTCAAATGTTTACATGACAAAATAATATATCGGATACATTGAACATATATACGTAGAGAGTTCCTGCCTTTACACAGGATACATGGTTCATTGAGTTCACAGTATTCATTATAGTAGTAGTAGTAGGAAGATGTAAAGCTTTTATGCTTCTTTTGTACAATAACATTAAAGTTACTGCGTCATTCTACATAGTAAATCATTTCCAAGAAGGATATGACCTCACATTACGGTAGAAAACAAAAACAACAGACTAAAACCGAATACTCTTGGTTAGAAAACGTAATAAACATTTTGGAACTTTGTTTCTTGAAGAGAGTAATGAAAAAATGCTTTGTAAATTAGTTAGAGAAGAAAATCATTATAACCTTTCCCCCAACGATACTAATGCCAAGACTTTTTCCGGTTTCTTTATGTACTTCAACAAGTCTTTCAGGACCCCAGTGTTTGGCGAGAAGCAGTGCTCCCTCATCTCCGCTACTGCTCGTCGTCCTCATGACTGGTGTGGAAGGATGCGATGATTCCTTTTCGGAAGACGAAGGTTCTTTCTCTTGTTCTTTTATTGTCCAATCGGGGATTGACGCACTAGGAGTAATAGTTCCACCAGTCTCCTTTTTCACACTCACATTGTCACTTGATAAACTAGGAGTAATTACGGCGGGTTCTTCCGCCACTGTCACTGCACTGACCGTAGTAGAGGTAGTAGTAGTAGTGCCTATTAATAAATGTGAATTCGTCGTCGGTTGTTGAGTTTCAGCCGAGACAATTAAATCCGCAGAGCTCTTCGTCACCGAAGTCACAACGGAGCTGGAACTAATGGAACTAATCGTTTTTCCCACTTGAGCCACATCAGGGGGTGGGGAGGGGAAAATCGTCACATGGGTCACTACTCGTTTTTGAACTTGTGGCTGTGGCAAAGGAGTTTCACTATTATTATTACTACTACCCGTGTTAAAGTAAACAGTACTTGTCTCGCTGTGCTTGACAGGAGCAAGAGTGGCACTCAGAGTTGACTTGTGTTGGTGATGTGACGACGGTGGAGAGTTGATCAATCTCGCTGTGGCTGTAGTCAATACTGGAGCAATGGTGGCTTTGGATGTTGAGGCTTGGTCCCTGGAGCTTGGAGTTGTCGCAGGAATGGAAGCAACATTCGCCGCCTTCGTGGGCAAGCCTACGACGGGTGTTGGCTGCAGGTTATCTACGGTCGCTTCTTGACCGTCGGCTGGAGTCCTTGCCGCAGAGCGTCTATACCCACCCCAAGAAACACCTTTGGAGAAAGATGTAACACTGACACCATGCAATTAATCAAATATTTATTTACCTCTCGATTAAATCTTCGTCCTCATTTTCCAATTCCGTCACTGTCTCAGCTTCCGCCGCAGATTGTTGGATTAGTAGGGTTTCTTTATGAACTTCTGCATCTCCACCAGGAATATAAGATATGCTGAAAATTCCCCACAAGAAAAACCACAAAAAATAATTAAAACCATTCAAATCCACAGGCACATCTAATATTATAAATTGCTTTTGATTTTTACTTTCCCTCAGGAGGATACACACAACAAAGAAAGAAATCGATAGAATTCTATTAGGTATATTTTTTCGGAAATTGTTTTTCTATTTAAGCTGTCTCAATATTTTTCAGTTA
The DNA here is from genome assembly GCA_019776505.1 of Tomocerus nigrus. Taxonomy (NCBI): domain Eukaryota; kingdom Metazoa; phylum Arthropoda; class Collembola; order Entomobryomorpha; family Tomoceridae; genus Tomocerus; species Tomocerus nigrus. The sequence continues at coordinate 23,654 of JABASI010000505.1, read as the reverse complement.
GTCCCATTCCCTTGACCAACATCAAGGGAAGAAAAATGGTCGACGAAGATAGCGCCCGAATGATAGAGGAATATTAAAGAGTTGTAGAAAGGAATGATTTATTTGATTGCCTCGTCGGCGCTATGAATTCTGAACTTATTAGAGCTCGGGGAATAGACAACGTTCCCGTCGAGCCAAAGTCAAAGGAAGCCTAAGGTTCAATTTCCCCTTCATAGCCTCAACTCAAAGGCTAAATTGTTTAAAGAAAGCACTACACATTTTGTATTAGCACACGATTTTAGCCACTATTTCTGTATGTATGAATGATAAGTAGGAAGTAGGAATGCGAGGAGTAGAAGAAGAGACGGGCATTACTTGAACGAGGAGAAGAAGCCTCTCAACTGTTAGTAGTCTTATAAGATTTCTGTCGAACAGACACAGACAGAGTGACTGAGAACCTCTCTCTCCATCGACCTTTTTACATATAAATTCTGCTCCGTTTTATTTAGTCTTCTCTCTACGTATCCATAATATCCCCCACCAAACCAACCAACTGATCATGTACTAACATAGACACACACTAAGTAACTATACTTACCTACCTCTAGCCTCTTCTAGTAAGTATGTACATAGTCATCCTTATTATTCCGGCGCCTGGCTTTTCTTTACAGCCATTCGACAAGTCAAGCAGAGTTACAATTTTAAATGTACATCGTCCTCAATACTATCTAGTGCTAGTACCTTATAATAATAAGCTCCTTAACCCCTTGCACATAATCGACGATATAAACTGAATCCTGGACGAGGAGAGAGAACTGGAGCAGTTCTGGAATGACGATGCCACCTTACTATGTATTTAATACCGACAGAGTTGACGGGATTGGACAAAAGAATATTATTGGCACACTATCCACCATAGTCCAGTACAAACAAGGACCTCTCTCTCTCTCTCTCTCTCTCTCTCTCTCTGTGGACTCAAGGCAGGATGGCACGGCAGTAAATACAGTTTACAACATATCAGCATCAACTACTATTTCCTTTCACCGCCATCGAATATCACTATTTATTACGTTCCTACATGGCATGGCTAGGATATTAAACTGAATTCTGCATCACCCGAATTTACACTTTCATTTCAACACTCTACAATTTTCCAACAATAAATCCCTAAAGAAAAGGAAGGAAATTCAGCCCTTAAGATTGATGACATAGTCCCTTTCCTCTACTAAATCCCTACATGCATAACATAACTATAAATTCAAGTACCTAATAAGGATACGTTATATCAGCTACATTTCACATAATATCTATTCCCTTTTAATATGAAAACTGTAGAAGACAGTACAGGGGGCTTTTAAAATATTCTTCATAATTCTTTCACTTTAGAATTTTCATATCAATTTCACCATTTAACTGAGATTTCTCCATTTAGGCCGAAACACTGATAATACATAAAATACTTTTAATGCCTATTCCCTCCATCATATGAAACTTTCACTTATTTACAATGTTCATTTTCTCTCCAAGAGAAATTGAATGAGGAAAAGGCGTGGCAAACACTTTCGTTATTGAAAAGGAGCAATGTTTTTTCATGAGGAAAAGGCGTGGAAAATGCTTTCAAATGGAAAAGACGTAAAAGGGGAAATCCCAAGAAGATGAGCTAAGCAGATGAAAGGTTTGAGAAAATCTCCCTGTAGAATAACTCACTAATAAATAATACAGTGGGGATACCAATAAGAAATCCTTAGCCATACAGAAAACATTCGGAATCCTGAAGTATGCATGCATAAAATTAAGACCCTGCACTAAACAACAGATAAAGACAACTCAATCCACTTTACACTGTAGTCTGTAGTAGAAAACACACATGTATGTACTGTACACATGTGAATTATATATACGTTTGAAAATCTTTATGAATATATAAATTCCTTTATAAAGAGCTAAATATAAAACGATCAGATTATGGCATTATGCAAGCAAATGTAAAAGTATAGACTCGAAAAACAATGGTGGCAAAAATAATGTGTGATTTATGTAAATGTGAGTATACCTTAAGTCCTTGTAGAGTCTGGCACGGCTGAGAACAGTTCGTGCCCCAGTGCTGCTAACATTTCTCAAGGATTCGTTGTTTATTGCTAGAATGTAGTCACCCGTGCGAATTCTTCCATCCTTTCCAACGGGACCGGCTTTGGATACTGAAGTGACGATGACTCCGTTCAGACCTCCGTCGATGACTTCTACGTTGAGTCCTAGTTGCTCTTCTTCTTTCTTCAGTTTGATGGTTCTCTCTAAGGCGGAGGGTAGTGGCGGTCCGGAGCTCAAGTTGCTACTCGTGCTGACGCCGTTGCTGCTTTCACTAATGCTTAAGTCGTTGGCACCGGATGTCACGTCAGGGAGGGGAGGCAGTTGAGACGGAGCTGATTCTGATTCGCTGGTAATAGATCCTTCGCGGTATGAAGTGAGGAGTCGCTCTGTGGCCACAGGCACAATCAATGGAGGCGCAGTCGTAACCTTGTATCCACATATTACAATATGATGATCGAGGGGGCTAGGAAATTGGGCAATTTGTTTTACAACAACTTGTCACAGCCATAAAATCATTTCTGCCACAAGACAACTGCCTTTTATTGATTTTACAATTAATCTCGTTCTACTTCAGACTTTTTACGCAAAGGCATTTATGATCTTATGGTGAACTAAAGCAAGATAAAATGATCCAATAAACCAAACAGCCAACTAAATGCTAAATTTTGTCATGTCAGTCAGAAAGACCACAAATGATTATATTATTATAACGTGTATAAATAATAATAGTAGAGAGCCATAACGCAACGTGCTAATAATATGACAATCAACTTTGCCAAAAAGACACACCCATAATGAATATATAATAACATGCAGTTCTATCATCTACGACACACTCTCCGACTAATAATGTGTGTGTGTCAGTGTGTCCTATATTTTACGCTAGTAGATTAGTGGAATGAAAAGTTCATTTCAATAAAAGCACACATGCAATGCAACGTACAATAAAATCATGTGAATAATCATCCAGTAAAACATCATGCAGTTATATTTACTTTGTTAGTTTATATAAATATTATCATATTGTAGGTGGGTATAGAGTAAGTGAGTAGTTTTCTAGCAAGGAGACCCTTTCCTTGGACATTATTTTTAAAAGTATGCAGCAGGCATTTTGTAGAGCTTGAAAAACTATAATAAGAATGTGGTAGTGCTACCCATTGATTGGTAGCTAGTTATTTCAGAAATATTCATCAAACTTCCAAAATTTCGAAGCTGCACCAATGACAAATTCTCACTGTTATACCAGCGTAATACATTGCATTGCTTGATTGTGTTACGTTGTATGTGCATAGGTGTTACCACGTACAGTACACGTACCACTTCCATTTCCCATTGCATTGTATACCTGTGCAAGGTACTTGTTCGGTTTTGTTGATTTGTGTTGCACGTAGTAAACAGTAGGGATTTGTCATTGCTGCTGTAGCTTCGAAATTCTGAAGGTTTGATGGATATTTTTGAAATAACAGCTATCAATCAATGGGTAGCATTACCATCTTTGTATGCTAGTTTTTTAAGCTCTACAAAATAGCTGCTTCAAAAAAAATTAAAATCCCTAAGAAAAGGGTCTCCTTGTATAAGTATAGAAGATATTATATATGGTGATGGCTGTTGTTGTGGGTAAGATAGAATAGTGAATGCAGCTACAGTCAGTTCAGCTTGTGAGAAATACCTGTATACAATGTACAGCCATTCATAATCGCTACATTAAAAACAGCAATGTAACAATACTAAAGGATTGAGTACAAAATAATTGAGTACTGGCTGCAGGATGCTATAACAAGTATACCAGATTACAATATCCTGCATTATTATGATCTTAGTAACCATCTTACGGTGTATGTTGTGCATTGTATAAATAAAAACGTCTCTCTATAAAAATGCACCTCTTCACACTACGGAAAGTGGTCGAGTAGAGCTAAAAATTAACTCGTTGAGACGTGTAGCGGTGTACCGTGTACCTATGCATAATATTCATTCTATATGACTGTTTCTGCATTGTTAATTCAGGTATTAGTAATATTAGCTATGCTGTTATTTCCATGCATATTAGAAGAGAATAATAATATATAGGGGAAGGGAAGGTGATGTGATGCAAATGTAATTAGAGGCTAACTGGAAACTGACTGTCTTTGTGTGCAGGAGTTTAGCAAACTTATATAGTGCCCTAGTAGTGGCTTATTACATTATCGACTTTGACTTTGATAGCTAATTAAATTGAATTGGAGAGGTGAATTGTTTGCATGCTATGAGAAACACATTTATTAGATTTCCCTTCCTTCACCAAAGACTAATGTTCTGAATATCATGTTATATTTAGATGTTTAACCATTTTTGTTATGTATTGTATATAGTTAAATAGCTTAGTAGTAGTATGTAGTAGTAGTAGTAAGTTGTGTAAAGTAAGTAAGTGGTAGCTTATGTTAGTAAGTAGCACGTATCATTTAACTAGAATACTATCGGAAACATTCCCAGACATACACAAAGGTACAATTAGTTAGTTAGTAGTTAGATAGTCAACACACAATACTAACTAAACGGAAATTGTAATTTTGTTCTTGGTTAATTCGCTTAGTTTGTTAGAGACAGAGCAGTTGTCAATTATTTCTAGTTCATTTAATACCTACACATCCACTATGAACATTTACAGAGCTGAACACTTATTACAGGCAAAGAATACATCTCCATATATCATATCTGAACTATTCTGAACAGTTTTATATCATAGAATGATAGATAAATAGTTGGAAAAGTAAGTTGACTAAGTTGATGTTTAAATTCGTAGAACAGCAGATAGAGAATTGCTAATTTGAGAGTTTTAGGAGGAGTGCTCTTGATGTTCAAGTAGAAATGTAGGTACTAATTAAGTAAAAGTAGTAGGATTTGCAAACAGTCGTCACACACAACTTGTACTATGTACGTAGTTCTAATTACCTAATATATGGAGTATAGAGTAGAACACAAATGAAAAGCGAAGCAAAGAATATTTGAATGGAAAGGTCATATTTACAAAATATCTCCCAGATTCTGGAATTGAAAGTTAAATAAATAATAACATAGAGAAAGAAGACTTAAGTGTAGGTAAATAAATATTTCAGTGATAATTCACAATGAATCAAGACTCAGAGTAACAAGACGAGGAAGGCACACCAAAAATATGAACAATTTTTACTTGATTTGACAAAAAGTCCGCTTCGACGGCTTCTCGCTGAGGTAAACGTGTCTCCACAGAATCTAAAACACTTTCTTCAGTACGCTCGATTTCTGGTGGAGGACTTATTGGCAGTGGAGGTGGTATGGCTTCCGGCTACACAGAAAATCAAATCACAGTTATGTATTAAGAAAATTAGGTAAACGTGTCTCCACAGAATCTAAAACACTTTCTTCAGTACGCTCGATTTCTGGTGGAGGACTTATTGGCAGTGGAGGTGGTATGGCTTCCGGCTACACAGAAAATCAAATCACAATTATTAAGAAAATGAGTTTTGGGCGCGAATATATTTACTATTTCAATAAATTCGTTAATTTATTTAGTGTTTTATTTACTTATTTAGTATTTTGTTAAGTATTTATTTACCTCAGGGTGGAAAATGGGCAAACGCACTTGTTCGCTATGAACGGAAGAGAGAGTTGTGGTATCAGGTAGAGGTAAGGGTTTGGCCACAGCAATTCGGACGATCCCCCTTGGAGCACCTTTCAGCGCCTGAACAGCTTGATCCAAAGAGGCATTCTCTAAATTGATGTCATTCACAGCCAGGAGCCGATCACCAGGAATAAGACGTCCATCCTGTTGAGCCACGCCACCAGGAACTAGACTTCGAATCACAATCACTGTCTCACTCGGGTTCATTGGGTCTTGATAGTCCAAAATAGAAAAGCCTAATCCCCGATCTCCTTTCGGCAGTTCAATGACGTGAGGTTCCGAGCTCCACATGGCAAGACCAGTCAGAGGCTCCAAAGATCGCGACTTAAGTTTCGACAAACTTGTGTCTGTTGCTGCTGTTGTTCCAGTGGAAGCCAGGGAGCCATCTGATTTTGCTTTCACAAGACGATCCGTTCCTTGAAATAGATTTTGAAGACTTCCTCCCAGGATGTTCTAAAATAAAACACAATATTACATTTCGTGCAATAAATTCCAACTACGTATTGAATATTTTATCCTCCTTATCTATCCCTCTTGAGGGAAAATCGAGAGCGAGTGAGAGAGTGAAAAAAACACGTAGCACTTTAGAAGATACTTCGAGAAATGCGGCTAACAGCTCAATTTCCCGTCTTGTCAAAAAATGTCTCTCGTGCCTTAAGAGTATTTCTACATTCGTTCCGCCCCATCAGAATTAGCACATTGAAAATGTCATATTATCCAATTTCTGCGATCATAAGTAATTCCCTTACGCTATGTAACATGAGTGAGGACACACAGTTAAGTGGACAACTTACCCTAGCAGCAAAAGCACTTCGATCTTGAGAAGTGTCGATGGGTCTGGAAGGCGGTGGTTGTCCAGGTCGTCTTGCACAAACAATTCTCACGTACATGGGCAAGTCCTTAAGAATGCCCACAACTTCAACGTGATTGAGCCCCAGAAGACGACGTCCATTAACCTGTCCAATTCCATAAAAGAGTAAACCATTAGCCTTTTCACATCCATCCTTCCATTCCACTCACTTTCCATTTAGTCCCGAGTCTGGAGAAAAAGGGAGTAGGAAGGATTCTCTATTTCCCATACACGACATTAAAAGCTCTCTCGTTACATTAATTGCATTAATAATATCTTCACTTGCCTCCAATAACTCATCTCCACTCAAGAGCTTCCCTCCTCTCCCCACAGGCCCATCAGGTAGAATGGATCGTATGTAATGATGTGGTCTCACTTCCCTTCCATCCTCAACGTCTACAGTTCCTTCCAGGCTGATTCCCAATCCCCCACCTTCTTTTGCTTTGCTCAATTGAGATACAACAATATCCGCATCAGGGCCCATGATTTTGCTCCACTTAGCCATAATAGCAGCTTCAACTGTTGGCAGAATCTCTCCTTCGTACCGAGTGTCGATCAACATTTCCAAATCCTCAAGGTCTAAATCCTCATTGCGCGTCTCTATTGCCAAATCCTCTTCTTCTTCATCCTCTTCTCCAATGCCCGTGGCTGCCAAAATCTCTTCGGCTTCTCCGTCCTGTGAGTACAGAATAACAATGTTAAAGATAATATTACACTTGCCTCTCTTCTGAAAAAGATAAAAGCTTTCTTTCTACTCAACAACGAACGAACGAACGAACGAGACGACACAATATATATCTATACACTCCTACAACTACATACTAGCAAGGTACACCATCGCAGCATCTCTTTCTTTATCCTAAAATAATACACATAGCTAGAGTAGTCTATGAAAATAAAATACTTCCAGCAAAAACCAATAATATTTAATATAAGACCAGAGAGTGTACCCAGCCAGTGTAGTAAGTAGTAGTGTAGAAAAAGTAGTAATATTATTACAAACATACAAAAAGGAAAACTCTGTGCTTCGCTGGCACAATATAAAAGAATTAAAGATAAGAGCCATGTCACATCGTATCATATCATTTAATATTATATCCAATAAAGAGGCAAGACGATAAAGAGCCCCGGCAGGCATACTCAAAAAGAGAAAACAGAAAGTCGTGAGAAAGTGAGGAAAGTCAGTGAGTGAGAGTATATGACAGAGTGAGTGAGTAAGTGCTGCTGCAATTGTTTTGCCTGATTTCATTTATTACATTTCGTACAGTACAAGACAATACACTAAACAACAGACAGAGCATAATAGCACACCCTCTGTGTATGTACAGAACCATAAAGGATAAAGCTCAGTGAGAGAAGAATAAAGCTCAACTATCATGTGTCAAGTCTACAAACGTTAGTAGTAGACGTGCCTTAATAACCATACATTTCAAAGCAAGCATTCCCGACTCTTATCCAACACTAAATAATTTGCAGCAGTCTAGTGTAAGTAACGTGTAAAAGGACATATAAATAGTATAGCTTTTCAGCAGTTGCACTTAAAAGAAATTTTCTCTTATAGATATACCTAGAGATTCACTTATGTTCAAAGTGAGTTTCAGTACAAAGGCAGAGAAGTAAGTGTAGTGTGTAGATAAAAGTGTTTTGTTTAGTCAAGCCTACATTTATTTTAGCAAAGACATCCCACATCCCATTCATCCATATAAATACAATACTGTCATTACTTGTCCAAAGGAGCTCGTACAGTACAACCAAAGTCAATTCCAGTTAACAATCTATTTAATAACCTTTCTCTATTACTACCTAACTTAATCCATAGGATCTATTATAGCAAGAATTACTACACGAACCTAATATTAACTCCTTAGTCCTTACCTATAAAGAAATTCAATTTACTTCTTTCTCTTTTAATTAAACTCATTCATTACCAACACATTGCATCAAAGTGTCACATTTACAATAGATTTATCAATAGTAAATAATACTTCGTGACACTTTGTGGTTTCTGGGGTCGTAACTGTGTAGATAGTAGTAGGTACTCATCGTCACTAAGGCAGATATATAAAGGTATTTATCTATAATATCTAAAAGGATGTGTTAGATAATGATCTATATCACTAACCCTAGCCTAGATTAGTTCTAAATTCTAAAGTTATTGTTCTGTTGTATAGTTAGTGTATTGGTTGTCTATAGAGAGCTCTTTTATTACTGTTATCTTGTAGTAGAAAGCATTAGACATAAGAGGAAGGTATTCTATTACGTACTGAGTCGACTGGAACTTGTGGCAAAGATAAAGCCGAGACGGATGAAGGTGTTGGTGGCTTGTGCTCCGAGTGACTGATGGCCGATTGCAACTAAAACAAAGAAAACGCTCAAAAGCTCGTTCGCCCATCTCATCTATCAAGGGGAGAAGGGTAAAGTGTCATGTTATGTCTGCGTCGTGTCAGAACAACACAGCTAACATAAAGTCAATCATCAATTCCTCCTCCCGATTCTTCTCTTCCTCATTTGTTCCGAATTTCAGAGTGTGCCAAGTTGTTGTTTTGTTCCCGCAAGCTCAATTTTCTCAATTAAATTCCATTCAGATACCTCACCGGCAAATATTTTCTCCATTCCATCCGAACCAACATTAATTACTTTTAATTCAAAATCTAAGTTAGTAGGTTAGTGATATTAGTTTTTCGGTATTTTGTCATTGTTGACGTTAGGTCATGTCAGGTCAGAGGTCAGCAAAATACTTGTCAAAAAGTCATCTTATATTTAAATACATACAAATTACCCGATATGGACAAAACAATACTTTCCCCAAGCCCCAATTACTAACGTTAAATCCCATGAAGTAGAAAATGGCACTTATAAAATTGCTTTTCATGATGACTGCAGTCAGACACCCTGACCCGCCACCCCCCAACGCCAAAACTATTTGGAAAATCAGAATGCAGATTGGAAACAGAGTGCAGAGAGAGAAGGCAGATTAAAGACAGCTGCTCTACTAATCCGTACTCGACACAGAATTAGTGAAAATCATCGAAAATTTCTTTTTCAGATTATAATAATAAATTATGGTTATCTGTTCTAGACGACAGAGGTAAAATCTAGCAGGAAAAATAGGCACGTTATAGAGTAGGTAATTATAATAATAAATTCTACGAAAGAAGTCAATCATACATCATCTTATAATCACCATGCACAATGCTGTGCACAAGTGCGATGGTTGTGATGAAAATGGCGTAGGTAATTGCAGATATTCTAAAAGTTGCTCTTTTGCTAGTTGCACAGAGATCAATCAGAAAACTTTTCACGTTGACGTCATCCGTTGACAAATGGCAATTGAAAAGTCAACATTTCTACTTTACATATCCACTTTGTAGTTACGGACAAGATGGGAAAACATGACAAAGTTCAATTTACTACTTTTATGGGTAGAGAGGTAGTTTTACTTTATACTACTTATACAGATGAGTGATCGACATTATTATAATATTCAAGGCGTGAAAAGTTCCTTCAACTATAAGTAATGTATAAGTATTTAATATAGGAAAAAGTTTAATAAATCATCCAACAAACTCTATTGCCTACTCAATCATGGAATCACAGGCAGATTTATTTATTTTGGCAGGACATGTCATGTCACAGGATGTAATCTCACCTGATCGTACTTAGATCCATGATGGTAGCGCTCCAACTTAAGATAAACTACGTCTCCAGTTTTTCGCAGAACTTCTACAGCTTGGTGGTTGGTAAAACCTTGAAGACTCTGTCCATCAACCTAGAAACAATCCAATCAGAATCGCCACCCAAACACACATCAGTAGACGAAATCTTTATTTTATCCTCCTCTCCGTTTTTCATTTCATCCAATTTTCCTCCATCATTCGCTTCCTTTCTCTTCCACTAACGTACACACCTTCTCCCTTTATGTATCTTAGACATGTTTCTACACTTACATATATCACCTATAATATTATATATGCTACTTAAATAGACTACAAACATACTTACATTCGCACATCACTTATATTCACACACCTATAGACTCTATATATACGTATACAGTTACAAAAAGACAGATGTACACTACTCAAAGTGAATTACTTTCACAGGGTCTTTCGAAACTTATTCAACAGAAAGTGAAAATTGAAAGGGTTGCTTAAATTCTACCCTGTAATGCACAAAGAAGCCATTGTCACGTCACAAACCCACAATCTGTCGCTCGAATACAATCAACATCATAAAGAAAAACACACTAAGCTACCCAGGAGTGAACGAGTATTATTTTTAGGCCGACTTGAACAGATAGAGCGTAGTATTATGTGTAGTAGCGTGCTATAATATTACTTTTATTTAGGTCATAGGTGGAAGAACATGATTAGAGTACCTACTACGAAACTGGCCTTTTCCCAAAGGCATTAAACACTGGTCATCCCATAAACCATACAGACAGGAAGGACAACCTCTGTCTTTCCCTTCCCATCTGAAATTGAAAACAAGGACACCAACAGATATTCCTCTCAAAAACTTCATAACTGTGCACACAAAAGAAAATCCTATTGCATTCTTAGGCTCTTCTTCTGCTATTTCTCTGCTCTTCTGACTTCCGAGTGTACTGTACCATTCTGTTTTGTGTTTTACCAATATTATTGTGCGAAGTTTTCATCAGTTAGATATGTATAGCCTATTGTGTATTCGCTAAACCTACGCAACAACTTGATGTGTAAAATGCTTAAAGATAGATAAAACACCAAGAGGATCCTGAGAGATGGACCTACATTCTATTTTAGTTGTCTTCTTTTAGCCTTTTTTCCTTTTCACCACAATAATAATACTGTTGTAGCCTTTTTAAGACGGATTTTGATATTAAAACGTTGGACAACATACTTCGCAATGTATAATTGTATTTACAACATGATTGGCCAGATAAATCTACGATCATTTTCTCTATCATAGTAAATAATTTATTTCGACTAAATTAAGTTTGGTGTTCAATATAAATATTTTTAGCGAAAGTCTTTTTTAGGTACATTTGTACATTTTAAACCAATACTTACATTTAATTTAGGGGTTTCATTTGAGAAAATACGGTTTTCAGTGCTTCTACGATAAGAACGAACTTAGGTAGGTTTTATTAGCGAATGTGTACAAGTATATTGTTCTTCACCCAAGCGAATGAAGCTATGAGAGCTTATCTAATAGGCCGTTGTTTTGACTTTCCCCTCCACTCTATTTTGACATGACAGACACAAACACAATGGCTTGTAATGAGAATGGACAATGGATTCTTGACTTTCTCTTTTCCAACCACACCAATATAAGAGCAAAAGAAAACATTGAAAACAAAAGGAAAAAATTCGACTTGACTTTCTACGAAGTAGAAAGAGAAAACAAATAACATTCACGTAAGCTTTTTATCTTACTTAAAGTAGGTACTTCTATTGCTACGATTATCATTTTGTTTCAACTAGGCTATAGAAATCTTATCGTATCACACACAGCACAAAAAACACATTTTGGTTAAAGGGCGAATGGCGAGGCTTAAACTGTTATTTGGTTTACACCCACTTTAGAGATATTTGGCTTGAACTTCAATTTAATTTCCCGTTTTCATTCAGGTTTTCGGCTATTTTAGACTTACGTTAGCGAAGATCTAGGATAGCAAAGGACGGGAGGGAGAGAAAACGAGAGCAGGCAGGGAGATTTCACAACAGTCAAGTCTAAAAGTTAATATTTGAACGTACCTCGACGATTCGATCGTTGATGGCAATTTTTCCTGACAGATCTGCGGCACTGCCTTCACTGATGCTTTTCACGAAAATCCCCGACAGCTCCTCTGTAAGTAAAGTTACCAATTTCAAGTTAGGAACAAGTACCAATGTATCTACAATAAAACATAACTTTTTCCCAACTATGCTTATCAGGACTCCTACCTAGCGTTACGATACGCTCATTTTTTTCGGATACTGCGGTAATGCATAACCTGCAGCAAAAATACCGCCGCCCCGCAAATACGGAAATGAGCAACTCATTTCTCACACACATGGGAATAGCTTTTTTTCTGCGGATAATATCTACATCTACCTTTAGGTGATTATTTATTGCTAAAGAACTTATCGATAGCGTTCACAAACAAGCATTCTTATATTTATATACCTATCCATAATAAAGCCAAAAAAAGTTCCACACAAAAAAATGGCCAAAAAAACCTACATAGAACATATTATATAGTTCACAAACTAACTCACCACTCCTTAAAGGAACGGAATGTCAAACTTTAAGTACGTAAAAGTCAACTGCGAAACATCAATAAATAATAGCTAAGTGTAGGATACTTCTTATGAGGAATAGTGGAAATACGTTGCTTTTATATCGAGATATATATCTTTATGAAAAAAGGGAACATTGGCAGTAGTTAGCGAATGAATGTATATTTGCGCACACATTGACATTACACTTTAAGCAAGAGCATTGAAGCCCACACGTACAATTCCAATAACAGAACGTCAATTTCTAGTTGAACTCAGTTCTGGTTATTTCAGCACGGGGAAAAGTACGTACTTGTAAAAGAAATGTCAACAGAGCATTAGTTTGGATTGGATTGAGTAACCTATAGTCCATTAACTCACATTCTCTCTCTATATACAGATACATTTTTTTTGTAAAGACTTTAAAAGGGCCAGAAAAAATCCCACTACAGCCAAAGAAGGGAAAACGCAACTTTAGCCTGTGGACAACTTTTTTTCCACCATTAACCATTTCGTCTGTTTTTCACTTTCATTCTATTTCCCCCACTCCACTCCGTCAAAAACAGTCAGTGAATGAGATGAAAAAAGAAAACAGACAAGAAGAGAGCATGGCATCGTTTCGTGTGGCATGGCGTGGCAAAACATGGCAGTTCTTATACAAAAGGGCAATCAAATTCTCCCAGCCTGTCTAGATAATAAAACTTTGCCATTTTTTCTTCACATGGGAAACCAATACATGGCTAAATGTGTTCCATCCATTCTATGCATGTACTTCAACTTTTATCTCTCGTGTTTTTCATTGAAACATGCACCAAGTTTTTATATCATCCTACAACCTCAACAAAAATCTACTTTCTCACAAAAACAAATGTGCTCTACTAATGTAGTTCCCTAGATTTCCTTCACTCCTCTTTTTCTAGATTGGATGGAAGTGAGAAAATTCTGTCTTGTCGATCTCACTTCTTGCATCCATCACTACAAATAATGCTTCTCGATAAAAAAGAAAACCACATTGCACCATCATTACCCAATATAGATCCAGCCAGTCATAAAATCCCGAATTGCATTACATTAGGCTGTCTCCAGGTGTTCTGTTCCTTCAAAACGAACCACTTCATCTTATTATTACATGCTAGCAACGTGAGCTCACTTCAAAACTCTATTCATCTATAATGACTGCTATTGTGATAAATTATGCTGCATAATATTTATATTCATGATTCCACAACCAGAAGCCTGTTCTTCATCTCCAACAAAGAACACAAGAGCATAGAAATTAATATATACTACGGACCAGGAATAAATTCACAGACTTATACATCTTTCCCTTCCGAACACAAGAAGGCTCTAGAAAAAAGCAAGAAGAGGAAGAACAAACGCGAAATAAATATGAGACTCAACTCATAAAGCACTCAGATTCTTTCTCATTGGAACCCGCACCCGCACGTCATCCATTTCTCTCCATCAACGAAATAAATCCACAGCTGCACTTTCTAACAATTTCAGCCAAAGTCTCGTCTACTGTTCACCTCCTCCTTTTTACACGGAGAGGACGGCGGTAGTCACAGCATGTTGTCTAACCACCCATGATTATCATCGATTAACATACTTACGTAGAATTATAGCTGTTTCATCCATTCCTACTCCTTTCAACACTGTCCCTCTTTATAAAGCTGCATTATTATTATCTTATCTTCTTCACTCTTCATATTATAATTGACAGTTATTACAACATCACAGCATATTATTGCCATCTCAGTGATTGTGAGTCAGAAGATTACTGCTATTGAATACTAACACAAAAGTACCTACCTGAAAATCTGCAGTGCACATTAAACATTTCTGAAGCGTTCTTCATTTTCCAATAAACTAGTCAGGAGACCGAACTTAAGAAATCACCAATTATTTATCTAATAATGATAATACCCACAAGTACTCTCACTACTAATTTTTAACTTTCCTTTACTATTCCATTCCAAAAATCTTTTAATTATGCTAATTAATCCGATTATAAAAGCTGTACATGTTACGTAGCCGTCCGTTCTATTTTATTTTATTTTTTTTCGAGAACAACGTAAAGTTTTATATACATTCTGAGATATGCTTCACAAAACCTAATAAGGTAGTTCATATTATTTCAAAGCAGCATTGCTTACAGGTTACTTGATCAAATTTTCCGTTCCGTAATAATTTCCCTGATTTAGAAAGGTGCTCATGCTCATTATGTTTTAGATTAGACTAACTAACCTTAGTAAATTTCAGTTGAGTCCTTTAGTACCTGTGCAAATTGCCGTGTATTTTACTGCATAAATGTCGCTAAGCATTATTTATTTAGCTATGTGTGTTATTTACAGTATATCATAGTGGTCGTAAAGGACGTGACATTATGGATGAGTGGATGAGAATACATCCAGAATGTAATCAACGAAACGAAAGTAATTGCTCCAGCCCTTCTTCTGGGTGATGTGATGTGTGTGCAGAGAATAATAACTATGCATATCTGTCCTAAAGCAGAGTTAAACTCATCAACAAAATCATTGTAAACAAGACGTTCCTACAATTTACGAGCAAACCACTAGAAAGAGAAAGTATCAATCTCGAACACTTTCTCCAGTGTACTGTAAGCAGAGCTTAACGATCCACTTTATTAAATATACACGGGAGCTCTATAATTTAATTCACATTATGTTCTTCCAGTTCTACATTCAAAATCTCACCATTTACACAGCGGCAAACAACTCTTATATATCTACAATATAATACGCGAATAGAATACAAAACTCATTTTCCACGTTTTATCAGTTATGTCTATGTCCTCGCACAAGTTTTGTACTGCTCTGTGTGTGTACTGTAATGGCATTTCGAGTAAACGACTTTCACTTGAGCACTTTCTTTGAACATTACGCTTTGCGATCATAATTTATAATTATTGCAGTCGATATTGTAGCATGTAAACTATGCTGTACCTTGTGTCTGTAAAGTCTGTACTTAAACAAGGGAAGACACAACGCACAATTAAAAGGCTGAAGCATTCATTAATAATTACTGACGATATGGTTATGACTTTGTGTTGGTACAAGAAATTAGCATATTTACCTACGAGAGGTCTTCTCTTTTTAATTATAGATATATTATTGATTGCTCGTGTAAATGCACATGCTTTACTACAAAGTAAATATTATTAGTCGAGTTAGTAGAGTACTCGAGTACATTTACATAAGTAAAAACTCTTACAATTTTGTTCACTAGAAAATAGAGTTACCTATATGAAATACTAGGCAAGCGTTCATGTAGAAAATATTTAACTAGTAGCATCGCCTTGAGTGCAATAAATAAACGGAGAATTTGCGTGCTTTAATTAGCATTTATAAGTGCAGGTACAGGTACAAATGCTCCATATTTAATAATTATATGTATCTGTATCTACATAGTAGCTTCATTCAGTTCGAAAAACATATAATCTATGTTCATATGGTTAAGGGCCAAAATCTATAATGGTATAAACGGAAATTAGCGACTAGCGAATTATACAAGTCTTCTTTCAGGGGCAACGCTTCTGGGCAATTAGGTAAGTAGGTATATTTTTTTATTCTTGACTCTGTTGTGATGAAAGAAGTTTTCGTACATAAATAGTTCACATGAATTCATCATTAGGCACAGTTGTAGTCGCACAAGGTACATGTACATATTCAGAAAGCATTTTTGCCAGACGAAAAACGGAATCCTTACAGTAAATTAAGTCAAGATAGCATCAAAATTGTGTGTAACCTACTTCTATTACGAGCATAGCCGTCCAATTTGAACCTTTACATTTATCTGTGCCTAATACAGAACTTGTAGAGAGTGAGATATTCATGTAATAATGCATGAGCGAACGACATCAAAAATACTAAAAACTTATCGCATTGACATGAAAAATATATTTCAAAGTTAAAGTCGTAGGCTAAAGGTAAGTTTCTCCTTCCATCACATTACTGCATTGCAAACATACATACATAGTCACAAGCAAGTAATTTAATGACTCTCTCTCAAGAGTCTTGATTCCTTGGCTCTCACAACTCCCTAATGTACCTCTTCTATGTGAACATCTATATTAATGCGTATAAAATGCTCTTAACTCCATGTTCCTGTATGCATCAGGAAATTTTTATACAAAAAAGAAGGGGCTATACATGCATAAAGAGTATAGATAAGTGCTCCATATGAAATATTTTTCACTTGCAAACACATATTGAGGCTGGGAAGACAATAAAGTCGACGTGGGCGCGCTAGGAGAGCGACTCGACTCGAATCTTGAGAGACAAAATGCAAAACGCCACGTCTATCTCTCGAAAGGAACGGCCTAGCCAAGTGGAACTTGAGCTCAAGCTTGGCGATGAGAATGGAGTTCTCTAGTAAAATGAAGTTAGGAATTCTTACATTTAGATTCTACTAGTATAACATTTATGGAAGCTACAAAGACTTTCTCCATTGGATTCTAACAATTCTAAGTACCTAAGCCTTAATATAGATTGATAAGACACTATTACTATTGGTACTCCACTGTACACAGTTTGGGACTCTCTACGTAGTACTCTACTCTGAACCAGATACCTACACTAATGCTTACTACTATACAAGTGCATATTATACAAGCTACCACCATGGTCCTCTTCTTTTCCTACGCTTTGCCATGAAGTGTGCAGAAGTGTAGTTGAGTCACAGAGTCACTAAGGAGTGTGCCTTGAATAATAGATAGATTCTTCTGTTACCTTCTCTCTTTTAACCATTTTTTGTTTTGTGCATTATACTTCTAATACTACAGACTACAGCAGAGCGAAGACATAATAATATTATTTTTAACTATATACATAGTGCTAAACGGGCACTCGAAATCTGCCTCCATCCAGGGAACAAAGATAAAATTATTTTTATAATTTCCCGACTTCTGTCCAAAAATATTTTTCACGCCAGGATGTTTTTCCCTGTTTCGGTGTTCGGGAAAAACTGATTTTCAAGGAAACTTGTTTTTTTTCTGGAAAAACTCTGCTTTCAAAGAACGTTGCTTATCGTTTGGAAATATTCCCCTAATTCCCCTTTTTCAAGAAACGTTGCTAATTTTAAAAATCCCTCTTGTTAAGGAAAGTTGTAATTTACGGAAAGCTTTTTATTGTTGTTCCTGTTCAGGAAATAATAATAATATCTCCATAATGTCTTCCGAAAAATAGTCTTTTCAGAATAGTGTCTCCGTACCCGGGATCCCTTTTGCGGAGGTACAAAATCAGAGAAATCGAACACCCGGAGTTGAAGAATGCAGAATATCGCGTACATATAATAAAGTATGACTAAGTCTATAAGGGTTAGTGGAAAATTTCAACTTTCAGTGTAGAACTCTCAACTCGCTATCTAAAGCGTAATGTGTGTACCTACATCTCCTTTCTTCTAGTCATGTCACATCATCACAACCAATTCCATTTACTGGTGGAAGAGAAATTAAAGTTGAGTTTGCAATGTTCAACTAGATAAACTACAGGAGAAAATAGTTGAGTATGACAGATAGAAATGGAGAATTGAGGAAGTAATGAACTTTTTGCCTGTGACCTCTTTATTCATTCTCTTTCGGGTACGTACCTATATGTACGGCCCCTTGAAAATCATCCCTTGCAGGCTCATAACTTGTTTTAGTGAATGAAATGATGAGTAAAGAGAGAGCCCGGGTGCCCTTATTCATATTTCATAGTATTTATATAGATAGAGAATGGAAATGGGTTGGAGTCTTGGAGGATGGTGCCTTTATAATATACTTACAATACAATTGCTTGGTTATTCACAAGAGGAAAAGGAAGAGAAGAGACAAGGCAAGTAAAGCAGACATAATAGTTGTGCTCAAAATGGTATGTATATTCATAGTGCTTTGCTGTTCTTTCATGGCATGTTGGCCAAAACTACACGGATCCAAACTAATATTCATAAGATCCAGTTGACTACATACTCTCCACTGTTGGCAGAGAGTGAGAGGAATCCAAGGGAAGTCGAAGGCAGATGCATGCATGCAGGGAGTACATCTAGACTTAGAGTAGAACTATTCTATTCAAACATTTCCTTCCTCCCTTCATACACTCTTCCTCCATTTCAAGTTGCTCCTTTTTCAACTGGAATTTACAATTTGCTTCTATAACTGATGTCTGTGTAGTTAAATTTGTAGGGAAAGTATATGTGGACTATAGAATATCTGGATAGACTATAGGTATTATCCTAATAACATAATAATGAGCTAAGTTATACATACTCTAGTAGGTTCGAAGAAGAGATACCTAGCCTTTTCTCTGGAACATCTAACTGGCAATGGCACGTTCAATTTACATTCAGCTTTACTCATCCTTCGTTCCTTCGTGTTACTTGTTTCTTCCTCATTGCAAATACATGAACTGAATTTCCGTGAGCTCACTTGACTCTTTCAGTCAATAATGTATGCTATCATTTGCCATGTACAATATTCTATTATACTTCTCTTAATACCAACCGTACGTTGCATGCTGACTACAACTCTGTTTTACAAATCCACTCTCTGTCTCTCTCTTATTAGCTATGTCTCTAACCTATATTTATGCAAATTATTATAACAGATATACTTCTCTTGTATTTAAATACTAGGAAAATCTCATCTATACAGAAACAAGAGGCACTCTGTACAGGATTACAAAACACAACATGCATTCCATAATAGTAATCTGCATTATTTCGAATAAATTAGCCCCGAGTTAAAAATTCTGTGCTCCAGAAGAGCACATTCTAATTTCTAGCAAGGTACAGTATAAAATAAGCATTCATTTAATGTAAATCACCCTCCGAAAATAACAACGCGCATTATTCATAAGTGTGTATTTAGTTGAGATATTTTTGGTTATACTATTTGGGTAGATCTTTCGACGCACGTTAATATTTATGAAGTTTGTCTAGATAGGTAGGTAGTTGGGTAGGAAGGAAAAAGGGAGTTAACCCTTGTGGACTTTCACTTACCTTTTTCACAAACATATCCAGCAATGGTAATGCCGAGTCCATGTGAGTCTTTTTTCAGATCCACATCAACAAGCTCAACCTCGGGCAAGGAGTCGAATGTTCCTGCAGAGCCACCATCTTCCGCCAACCCGAGTCGGGCTTGACTTGCTTCAGTGGATCCAATAGAGCCGTCTAAGAGATGATTAGCATATCCATTTGATTGCATAAGATGTCTTTCCAACTCTTCAGGGTCTCCGAGGATCTTGGTAGGTACGATGGGTGCTTGACTACTTAACGCATCTGGCGAAGACGGCTCAATAGGACGAGCCACTACAAGACGAACACAGCTGCCACATTGGCGAAGCACGGCTGCCACCTGCTCTGACCCCATTCCAAGTAGGTTGACCTCCCCGATTTGAAGGATGTGGTCGCCACTTTGAAGACGGCCATCTCGATCTGCTACACCACCGGGGAGGATGGTCTTGACGACAACACCCGTGCTTCGACCGCCTATGATTCCGAATCCCAAACCCGTTCCATCGTTGATCAACTCGATTACTTCCACTTGTGCCCATTCTGTATTTAGCTGATTGACACAAACAACACAATCCTTTTACTTTCATCCTTACTTTTCCTATAACTTTCACTTTGCTTACACCATCTACATAATTAACCTCGTATATAACCATATAATAATATATTTATTACTATAGTATAAGTCTAAACGATTACTACTTCAAACTTTCCATTCCTGGCAAAGGAAACGACCAAGAATTTCTTGTAATCAAATGAATTAATTTACGACCAGACTCTGAATCGAACTCTCCTCGTAAATAACTACAAAGTTTTGAACCACTAAATGGTGACAATAAAAATTTATTTAACTTACCACCATGTCGGTGGCTTTCAAGTCTTCACTAGGAGAGGAGGGACGCTCCCCACCCAGTACGGGGGGTTGCTGTCCCACCCCAATCGTATCACCTGCAAAAGCACATTAAAACATAATTTAATTAATTTATGAATGATTTAGAAGCATGAAATTCGTTTTAATATTGCTAACTAGTAATAAATACTGCTGAAGTATCATTAATGACCTAATTTAGGAGAAAGCAAAGGAAGATAAAGAGGAGAAAGCTCATTTAGTAGTCAATTAGTCAGACACAAGGTTTGTTGAGCATAAAACTTTTTGATTCATTTGAGACTGGGAAAGACTATTATAGAGAGAGATTGCAGATTTCGCCTGTTAAATGGAGAAAATGAAACTACTTACCAGGAACAAGAGCTTCGACTGGAAGAAGAGACTCAGGGGCTCTGGCTACTACAATCTCAACTTCTCCCCGGGCCTGTTGTAGAATCCCAATCGCTTGTTGATGTGTAATTGCTGAGTCCAATGGTTGCCCATCGATGGCCAAAATCTGGTCTCCCTCTGCCAGTCTTCCATCTCTGCAGAAACAGCAAGAGGAGCAATTCATTAATAGACGAAAGAAAGTTGACGGACTCTAAACCAAGCAATGGAATACTCGACTCCATCACAGTCCGATGGTAAAACTTTTACGAAAAGCTTTTTTCCTCCATCCAACTCCATTTTCAAAAGCTCTATTTTCTCTAAATCACGTAAACGTCCTTTTCTTATTGGCTTATTGTGAGAATTAACTTTAGTTGAGCACTCTCTACACACAGGTCACTTATTTTAGAGAGGAGCAGTTGAGAGTTGCCGAATTTTCCACGACATAACTCCCCAACACACGACAAGAATGATCATTAAGCCTAACCCTCTCTCGGAACTTCGGAGACTACATTAGCTCAGCTTCTTGATCTCATGCTTACTTCTAAACGACTCACTAAAACTCACACGTTCCAATTCAATATAACTAACATAAAAGTAGCACTTGGACACAACACAACTCTCCTATAACTAACTTAAGTCACAAGTTGGAAAAGAACATGTCCATATTACAGGTGAAATAGTGCACAGCACAACAAAACATTAACAAGTGAAAGACTCGCCAAAAACCAGAGGAACTCTGGCTCTGGAGGAATCAGACTTTCTCTACTACTTCACCTCTTTAACTGAATTTTCGATGAACAACATTATTATATAGAAATCGATTCAATCCATCCACTTTTGCAAAACTCCTCCAGCCATACATAGCCACCTTATATCCTTTATTAAATTTAATCCCTCTAGCAGACTCACAAACAAGTAACACCAAGCAGAGAGCCCCAATTTTAACAGCACAACTTAACTCACTCTCTACTCTCTCTCTTCTAATCCCTCTATAAAATAAAATGTAAATAGCACAAGTAAGAAAACCACATCAGGTACGTTTACTTATTATATTATCCTTATTCACTTATATCCACAGAGTCAAGAGTCAACTATGGAAAAATCCATTAAAACTCACAACTTTTCTCCTAACTGACGTAATTCAGTTTATGAATCCAATTTTCCTTCCAATTTACACATTGCTTTATTAAGGCTACATAGTATGTAAAATACACAACGAGATTCTAAAACTAACAATAAAACCAACAGAATTAAGACTACTTTGCCCACAGTAATCTGCTAATGCCAAAAGGAGGGAAAACAACTGAAATGACAACGTAATGCCAAAGATTACAACCTAATGCCAACTACTAGCTAATAAACCCGATGCTCCATCCAACTCTCAACTTCAACATTGCAAAGATAGACACATTTTACTTACTTACGTTACGTACTACTACCAAACTTACACTTTGGCTCTCTAATCTGCTGAACACGATACGAATGTCAATTTAAAAACAGCCAAGACAGATTGTTCATCCTGATGTGAGCAGTGCAGCATTCAACATTTGACGGCAACTATTTACACGTAGGCAGAAACCTAACTTTTCCTGCAAGATAGAAAGCATATGGACCTTTGCCATTCTATCTTATACTACTAGCAACATAATGTACAAGACTATAAAATGTATGAAATGATAACATGGTTCTGATAAGTGACAGATGAAATTTTATAGAACACAAGTTCATAATTATTATCAGTATAAAGTATAACTTCCTCTTTTCTACGTTTACAACGAGACTCAACTAAGAATATCTATCAAAGCTCTAACTCTTTTCAAAGATGTTGGCTCTCAAACGTTATCTTGTACTACAGATACATGGACAGTTTATATATTTCTTGGTTTCCCAGTCTCAATGCCAATGTTTATTGCTTAGCGTACCGGAGCCGACGATTTCAGTTTTTGGTCCCACTACATTAACATTTCATTTCACTCCGGATGAGCTCTGGGCGGTTTATCTATATTTATATATTTTATTTGAGGACTCTATCTCTGAATCCCTTCCTGCTCAATCCACTCTGTTAAACTTCGTCATATTTATCTTGTGGAATTCCATGAGCTGCTTTGGCTTTCGGATGATATAACGGAATTTAGCTTGTCCTCAGTACTCACAGTCCTAGTCCTGAATCGCTCTCTGTATTTTATTCTACTATTCGTCTTTAGTTAATCAAATAAAGGTTTATGTGGAAATATATATCTATAATATTTTCAGTTCTAGAAGAACATTCATTTTCATTGCTCCTGCATTCAGCTCAGTATTTTATATTGAAACTACTCTCACTGCAAATATAAAATGCCATGTTATGTAGCTTACGAGACTGCATAGAATTTATCACATTCGGGATACATTGAATGATTGAACTCTTGGGGTCATATATAAATATCATGCAAAATCTACTACAGACATTTCGCAACTTCCTCCACTTCATAGTTTCTAAACATGAGAGAGAAAAATATCTTGTCTTTCACTAAAGGATATCTACTATTCAAGCCCACGCCCTGGCAGTTAAAGAAGCAATCCATTATTCAGCTCTAATTATTACCTCTTCAT
>JABASI010000504.1:0-37758 GCA_019776505.1 Tomocerus nigrus | reverse complement strand
ATCTCTGAGCGTCAAAGCTTTTGCCGGACAATTGCATTATTATAATAATTTATTCAGTTTCCTTCATTTGACAAGAAAATTATCCTAAGTAGTATCTACATGCTAAAAGTATTACATTCCATTAGACAACAGTTTCCTTAATAACTGTAATAGCAGCCATGAATGAGGTTTGGGTGGACATTAATGTGATACAAAATACCTACCTATTACGTATGTATAAATGAGTAGCAAATATAGACAAAGTTAGACGTGACATTTTTATACATACATAAATAAGGCTGTCAAACTATGCTTTCTATTTAATTGCACAAACACCACAATGACATAATGTTTAATCAACCTATTTATTCGTTAATTTGACCTCTTAACAGATGTGAATTTGGCAAACAATAATGTAATCGAATTTATTCAGAATGTTTCAGCGATTAATGCTTCCTGACCATCCTTTCCTTTATACTAACTCTTGAAAATGTTGAAGTATGAATATATTGTATTGAGAATTATTTTTACCATTCCAATCGATATCAACATTTTCATAAAGCTTATGAAATTGTTACTATTTGGTATTTACAAAGCACTAATAGTATATATGTATTGTGTGTACAATAAAATGACATTAATGATCATAAAGAACCTACTTAAAAGCTGTATCAAGTATTTACTATACACTAAAGGTTCTCAACGGGTATGGAATTATCATATTTTACGAATTATTCAATAAAAATTATTTCATAGAGTTTTTATCTGAATGTTCGGAATCCTTAGTGAATAAGGAGAAAAAAATGAAATAATTATATTGATGGTAAATAAGAAAAAAAACTGCTGTCATTTAGTCATTCTTAATGTTATTAGGAATAAGATTATGGGGCTACTATTTACCATTACTAAGATATTATTATGTAGTTGAAGGTTAATACTGCTTTGACATTTGGCATTCTCTTCTTAGTGTCTTTTGGACATTTGTGCGTCAGAATTTTTACCTATTTACTAATGTGTTCCCTTTTATTTGATTGTTATAGCTGACGAGCACGATCTGGGATCGGGAGTTATTGGATTATTTATTACTATGATGTCATGGCTTCTTGTCATTGTAACATTTCCATTTTCACTGTTCTTCTGCTTCAAAGTAAGTGCTTTCTTTTCGCATTTAAGGTGTAGGAATATTAATGTATAAAAGAGTGTTATTCCTACTGTCTATAAAGTTCAATCACTAGGACATAGGAGGACCGAAGTAGAGTTTTCAATAATTGATAGACTAAGGTGACGACGATATTTTTCTGGGGTTGTCAAACTTTATTCTTGAAAAAGGCAATTCAAACTTCGTCGGTACTTACACTCGTTCAGTCACATCACCATTCATCTAACAATTACATAACAACAATGCTAGACTCAACAAAGAGAAAGGTATTTTATAGTGATAGTAAATGATTTAGTACATTAGTCTGGAATCCATTGTCATTAAAATGTACTAATGTTAGGCAGGAATGCATGGACGCAGTATTTTACGTCACAGTGTAACACTGAAGCGTTTAGACCGTCGATATTAATTAAAATTCCATAGCGCTCTGAAGAAATAACCAGAGTAGTTCGCGAATAGACACACATCATTATTATGTGCTTATGGGTGTATAATATTTGCTAATAAGCTTTTGATATAGGAACTTGGTTGTTTGTGTACTCATAAAATATGCAGTAGAGGTGCCTATAACATTCTGAAACTACAGCTTGAGATAAAAGTATGTCGAAATGTCTATTCCGAAGACGCATGCACAGAAAAGTGTAACATTTACTGTCCCAAGTGCAGTAAATACGAGTAGGTATTATTTACACGAAGCTAAGCTTAACTATACGGCTAAAAAGCATAATTTTCCATTATTGAAGTAGTATAGGTTCTTGAAGCGACAGGATAGTTCACGCATGCATGAGTCTAACTTATTACAGTCGTATGATGCCCTACTTCAAATGAACATCTTCCTCTCTCTCCCTGCGACATATTTACTAAACTATCTTAATTCCACAGCAATATTTTTCCCTTCTGGTTCTAAGTCCTATAAGATTTTTGGGGGATCTGAATTTGTTTGGATAAAAGTGACAGGAAACATGCAAATTCAAGAATTTTCTTCCAACCGAGTGTTTATCTTTTTCTTCATTGGTGCCAAAACTGTATTTTATGCGCCTAAGTATTTACATCCACGTTTTGAATGAGGAGAAATTATGCATGCAAATAAAAACTACGCATAGCTAGTATAATACAACTAACACTTTACAAACTATATTCATATACGGTTATAGTTACCATTATTACAATAGAAAATAGGAACAACAGAGTTGGAAAATACTGCTTCTAATTACTATGCCCTGAAGATTAGAGTAAAAAACTGAAAGCTATGGAATTGTATGGGTAATCTAATATTTACTCTCCAAGTACCTAAGTATAGAATAGAATGCTGATATTAGCGATATTATTATCATATCTCATATCTCTGTATACATTGCTCTCTTTATATTGCACGTGCATTGCTATTTAAGTTGAACTTTGTCACATTATCTGTCCTAGGAATTGGAAGTGATCACGTTGAAAGTACTAGTACTAGCCAAAAGTTACAACACACTGACGGGTGACTACCACCCTGTAGTCGTATGAAAAAGACGACAATTGATTTACGTCACGCTATTTTCCGTATAGCTACCTGCATGGTTGTATACGAACACACATATTTAGGAGTGCATGCACAATATCTTATCCGTGCTCTACTGATAGCTAATAGAAACTAACGAAAGTGTAAGCTGGAATTGTTCATATACCTATAGACTGTTAGGCTACTTAAGGATATTGATTTTTTAACTTACTAGTGCAGCGTGACATTCTACATTACACTCAGTTTTTT
Organism: Tomocerus nigrus; assembly: GCA_019776505.1. Taxonomy (NCBI): domain Eukaryota; kingdom Metazoa; phylum Arthropoda; class Collembola; order Entomobryomorpha; family Tomoceridae; genus Tomocerus; species Tomocerus nigrus. The sequence continues at coordinate 34,870 of JABASI010000504.1, read as the reverse complement.
GAACTGTGCAATGTACATAAAGCCTTCCTCGCTTTTCTAATAAAATGTTTATAAGGTAGTATATTGTGTTTTAATAAGGTCATTTAGATTGTGAAGTAACATTACTTAACTGCAACATTTATGACAAGAACAACAATCTTAAGATTAGAAAGATTGTAGATAAATGTCGCATACCTACCACACATACACGAAACGTTAGCCTATAAGCACGTAATCCTTATCAATCTTTTGAAGCATGTGCTTCTGATATTCACCTGGGAATAGTAAGTATGACGTTTTGCGTGTGTACACAAGAAATAAACACACCTACTTACTCTAAATACATATACATAATAATAACGTTATTTTCATTACATAACTATATGTATACGTTATGCAGAAACGATTAGTGTCAAATAAATAGTTGCCTCTATTGAAATATTTAGATTTAAGTCCGTAACAGTTCACATTAAAAATTCAGAAATTCGTTCTGAGAAAACATCTCGCATTTTTGCTGTAAGTTATAAGTTCATGAATACTTTAGTAGTTAGACTACATCATGGTTTTAGTCAATAGGAAAATTAAGGATAGCCAATTTCCGTTATTGAAAAAATACACAGTAAAAAATGGTTTATGGTACATCATTTATTTACTGCTGGAAATGCACAGTATGTCTCATTCAGGTAAAATAGAAGCGGAAATGGCAAAGAAATATAAAAAAGAGTAGCAATATGTTCTCGTGTAGAATTTGGCAATTGGTACGGTCTTGTTCTGTAGTAGGAGGAAATTCTTATGGTTTCTGCAGTAAACGTTCTGCAATATAAAACGCAGTGTAATCTGCCATAAATGTACCTTTCTTTCTTTTTGGCGGTACGAACATATAGCACATTATTGTATATAGAGCTACAGTTATAAAAAGCGTCTAAATAACTAGTTAGGTCGTATAGTAGGTAAGTATAACGGAGAAAGCATGTGAAATGAAATCAGTGATCTGGATGTGTGTGGGATCTAACAGGTGGTACAAGAGTACGAACGAGCCGTGATTTTCCGCTTGGGCCGCCTCCAATCCGGAGGATCAAGAGGTATCTTTTTCGTTCTCCCTTGCATTGAGAGCTACACGAAAGTTGATTTGGTAAGGAAAGCATACTAACTAAATAAATAAACTACATTTTAGTAATCTTTGTTTACTCAGAATTTCATTGCCTTTTTTTCTCAGCGCACAAGCTGCTTCGATATTCCACCACAAGAAGTAAGTACATCTGTTTCTTGTGCACCTAATTATAATTAACTGTAATTTATTAAGTAAATAATTGTTAAATCATCTGAACTGCTTAGTGTGTAAGGGATCTGACCATTAGTATTTACATACACATAATATTTAATTTTTCTAAATTAATTTATATCGGCGTACTAAAAAGTATTTAACGCACACTGAGGTTTGGAAAGTGATACGTTTAAGACTATTGAATTGACATGGTGAATTCAAGTGTAACTAAGAGAAGGGTTCTTCCGTGTATTTTCATAACGGGTAACAGACAGGTTTTTTTTCGGAGTTAGGTGTAGGGTATCCAGTTGAGGAAAATATTCTTTCAAGCTGTTGCTACTATTTAGTGGATGTTGAAGTTGATGTCGAATGTCGGTACGTGCATTCAGTTAGCCGAAATATATTTATAGCTCCACAGAGCAAAGACATCTGACAAAAGTTACAAACAGCTTTCTTCGACTTGATTCTTTCCTTTTCTTCCGTTCCGCTCTGTTACTGCGTATTATAGTTGGAGCATTTTTTGTATCTTAGAATTCGATCTCTGCTTCACCATGTCTCGCTTTCTTTTATCCTATCCTTCACGTCTTAGTTACTCGCCTGAATGACATAATTCCTAGAAAAACATGATTTATACTTGAAGAGATTACATTCTTTCAAAGCAATTATCTTTCCTCTCCCATCGTCGGAGAAGGAAGCTGCACCCTATCTCTATGTCATCGCAAACAATCAACGAAAGGTTTATTATATCTGGAGATGTTTCTCCTGTCCTCTTTCATGAACTTATCACTTGCTCCCCAAACAACAGAGAGATTATTTTTTGATAACTTTTCTCTGTCAGGGATCGTTTTTCAATTTATTTCGCCTTTCCACATCTGCACCACTACACACTTCCCGTCTTCCCGAGAAAGATTCCCCCTAGACATTCTTTCCCAGTAAGCGCTCTAGGGCTCCTTACAAAAAAGTACCTTAATAAAGTATACCATAATTATTAATTTCTATGAACACGTTACAATTCAAATGCTGCATACAGATTCTCGTTAAATAATAAAAAATGCAAGATAGTAAAGTAATTTCTCAACATCATCAAATTGAATTTTAGAATTAAGCCGCTTATTTTGCAAGTGCTTTCATCTGAAACAACTTAATTGCATTACAAATGCACCTTTTTCACAAGAGACAGCATGAAGAACTTCATTTAATTGGTTCCAGGTAATATCATTGTGTTTCTAATTCCAGGTATTGACTAAAGACAGTGTCACGGTGAGCGTGGATGCAGTAGTTTATTACAGAGTGAGCAATGCTATCGTGTCAATTGCAAATGTTGCCAATGCACACCAGTCTACGAGACTACTAGCTCAAACGACTCTAAGGAATATTCTCGGAACGAAAAATCTTCATGAAATTCTAAGCGAGCGAGAAGGGATCTCCGCATCTTTACAGGTCACTCCTCATTCCTACACTTTCTCCTACTTTACTATTAGAAATATTGGACTCCTGTTTTTTCAAACTGTTGATGTTCTAATTCACAACATCTATTAGTTATTGAATTTTCACTTTAGTATTTATGCACACACGTAGCACTTTAGTAGAGCAGTACAGTTAAGTAAGTGTGTAAAAGTTTCTATGTACCCACCAGTAAATATTATATCCATCCTCTCAATAACCGCTTATAGTATACTACAGCAAGTTAGTTTTTACTTAATGTTAGAATCTATCGAATAGATTTCCAAGAAAAATGGCTTTTCTCTCTAATGGGAGCAAGTCAGTGTAGAAGAAGCGAGAGAAATGAATAGCTTCTCTTTTCATGTTCTAATGTTTTCTTGTGTGCAGTGTTCTTTTGGGAAAACTTCCCGCCCACTTCCATTGAAATTTCACTTAAGCTAACGATAATCACCTTCTCTGTATGTATTACGTGTAGCTGTCGACTTGAAATGAAAAGAGCTCAAAGTAGAAACGGATTATGTAGGCTATTGCATCAAGAAGTGTATTACTTATAGAGTAACTATAGTCGAAAAATACTTGTGCAAGTTTTGCAGTAGGCATTATGCAATTTCACTCGTTTCAGACATATACCCCGTTATTATAATGTCATATCTGTATATATCTATCTCTATATCCCACCAATTGGTTTAGGGTAGTATTTAAGCAAGAATGTGGCGTATGCTTATAACGCTTGTTAAAAGAACATACTAGATAGGATAACCATATTATTTCCATAAATGTTTTACCACTTTTAATCTGCACTTTGAGTTTTTCTCAAGTCTCAAATGCAATGAATATTTTATGACTACTTTATACTACTGGGTCTAGTGGTATTACGTACAATATATGTAAGTACGTGTACTATGTGAATACGTGGTGCCAGTTATGTAGCAAAAGCAGAAATAATCTTATCTATAGCTTGCACAGGAAAATAGTCATATTAGTATTACCCTTGTCTAAATAAAGCTTTCTTTATCGTTTCATCTTAAGTGTAGTATTATGTTCTATGTAAGTGTAAGAATTGGTTGTCGCATATCCAAATAGTCTTTTCGCAACTTCCAACAACGCGTCTTATCCTAATCCTTTCTAAAGGAAGGCCTCCTACATGGAAAACAAATAGGTAGCCACCTTTTATTGCCAATAATATTGCATTGCAATCGCTAACTTTATAGTAGTGTTGAGAATAGAATGAAATGAGTGGTCACGTCAACCGCAAAATGTACCTACCATGTTCTTAACTTACTATTAAAGAGGAAATAGACAGTCATCATTGATTTACTTTGCCTTAGCAGCTACATTATAGCATATAACAGCTTCAAGTACCTAATTTTGGCTAAACTATTTATTTCCCTATTTTCAATTGTGTACGGATGGAAGACGGAGTTGTTTCTACTTTTTATAGCTATTTGTATTTTTAGGACTGTTACACAATGCCAAGTAATGATATTTGTTTACACATTCCACTAGTCTTTTAGAGCCTGTTAGTTTGCTAAATGCGATTTTTTTCTACGTAAATGTAAATTGCTAACTATGCTACGTACATTTACTTATTAGTCATGCAGAGGAAAGAACATGTTGTTCTCTCGCTATTTTATACATTCTACCGAACCATTCTTTCGTTACGTATTCATTTAAACGAGAAAACTTGTCCTTTATTTCCTGTTTTCTTACATTAGCTTTAGTGTTATGGTTATGATGATGGCCACGAATGCTTTATTTTTTACAGGCATCCCTGGACGTCGCCACTGAAGCTTGGGGCATCAAAGTCGAGCGCGTGGAAATGTAAGTCAAAACTCTTTCATTTTTCGGGCTAGAATAAGAATGCACTTTGTTTTCAAAACGTGTTCTATAAATATTTATTATAAATATGAATAAAATATGTATGGCCCATCCCATTTAATTAATTTAGACATTTGTAAATAATACGCATACATATCTAGTATAGATACGTTTGTTTCTCATCCACTATTTGCTTAGGATTCACATTTCATGCGTTAATATTTTATTGCAGGTATTATTGACCATTATGATCATGGTCATGCAAAATCTAAAATTTAATAGCAACCATCAATACCATACGTATGTATATTGTACAAAGTACAAGGAGCACTCGCAATTGCATTGAAGGGGGAATGATTAATGGTACTAGCCGAAGGTACAATTTTCATTTAAAGCTTAATTGCATCGGCTACCTGACTATAAATTACAAGTGCAGAACTTCTTTTCTTTGTTTCTCTCGAAAACGTTTAGAATCTGTACCGGTGCGCAAAAGATTTTATAACAAATAATAAGATACGCCTACCTCAAAATTGAGAACATGCTTTACAAACGTTGCAGATATTTTTGGTATCGGAGTTTAATTGTCTCTTTATACTTTAGGAAGTCTAGGAGAAGAAAATAAAATTGTAAAGACGAAATTGTAGGTAGTAAGTAATGTCATTAATTCCCATGCAGTTAATATTCATGAGCTAAGTTAGGATGGCATAATGATAATCCAAATTTCCTCTCCCTCCTTTGAGAAAGCTAAAAAAAGAGGTGTAGTTTATATAGTGGTGAAAGGGGGCTTTGAGAAAATAGAGCGAAAGGAAAGCGAAGTGAAGTGAGTTTGAAAATGGGAAATGAGAATCACCAAAGGAAGATATTCAAAGATAAATTCAGTTCTTGTGTTGTGTAAAATTGCAGAAAGGACGTGCGACTGCCAGTACAGTTACAAAGGGCGATGGCAGCCGAGGCCGAAGCTGCACGGGAAGCAAGAGCCAAAGTCATCGCAGCGGAAGGAGAGCAGAAAGCTTCAAGAGCTCTCAAAGAAGCCTCCGATGTTATTTCCGAGTCTCCGGCGGCACTTCAACTTCGATATTTACAGGTATGCTCCTTTCAACAACTTTATCGAGAAACGATAAACTACTTTGTTCAACTCAACTAGTTTGACTTTACTTCCCTTCTTATTACAAACACAAAAAGAAAGGAATATCCAGTGACAGGCTATACGACTCTATAAATCTGATACCTATCGAATATAGTAAACAGAAAGAAATGAAGCGTATAAAAATTTTATACTTCTAAAGTATCAGCATCTCACTCCTTCAGTCAAGTCATCATATCATTCGAAAGGCCAACATGAATAAGTTGTCATGTTCAGAAATCTTGTGCAAAAAATCTAGTCGTAGTCATTACGGGTATTAAATTGCATCCTTTAGCACTGCATGATATGCATATTCTATAGTGGATGGTTTGCAATATATTTGTCGTTTTTTCCTAAAGTTCATGTTTATCGTAGTTTGGTTGTGTAAACTGAGACTGAAAGGCAAATAAAATTGTCAGTCCAGCTAGAAGGATTTTATGGTTGGAAAGATGAAGACAAACACAGACGTTTCACATTACACTGCTGAGCTACTCTAATGTCACGCTTCAAATCTCTATCTGCATAGCACATTGATAAAAATATATACCAGCATGCACACATCTACCTAAGAATTTACGTATACTCACAATCTTGATAGCACAAAGTATATTTTTGTGTAGGTATATAGTGATAGTGAAGGTTTTCTGATACAAATAGATATAAGTATTATTATTGAGTGGAGATATTGGATGTTATTGCATCAGAATTCGTGTCGTTCGGCTGTGAGCACGAATTCGAAGATTATTTGGAAAAAAAATGTCTAACTTTAGAAAATATTATTTGCAAATGCAATATAAATTGAAATAATCCATAAGAAATGAAAAAGTTGGAGTATAGTGCATGTAAGTTGCGTGGGTTGGTGTCTAACTTGTAGTAGACATCCATAATATGATTTTTGAAATAGATCTTTTATGTTTATTCTGGCAATAACAATGGAATATTGTAGTAGATCACATCGTGTATCTGTATATAGGATGTTGATGCTTGTAAGTTGAGAAAGCTTTTTATTTTATGTAGAGCAACAGAGTATTGTGCATGTAGAAATGTAGAAATAAAGGAAAGAAGAGATAGAGAAAGCAGTGACATACCTTAGCTAAGTAAGTAAGATGTGATGTGGGATAGGAAATAGAGAGAGGAGAATTTCGTTGTGGATAAGAAAAGGAGCTGAGTAATGCAACTGATACTTTAGAAAGTAGAAAACTTACCATAATTCGAGAAATCCTTAACTTTGTACTAGTAAAAGAGAAAGACATTCCAGCGTTCCTGCCACAGCACAACTATAAAGTTAACTAAAGCCCAAATAGACAATTGAAAACTTTCTTTCCACGAAAGAGCCACAGGAACTTATGCTGAGAAGTTGAGCGGTTCTTGATTCAATTCCTTTGTAACTATTTCCTCCAGTCTATCTTTAGTCTTTTTGGTTGAATGGGAGTCTGTAGAGTAGTAGGAGCTATTTTATTCCATCCATCCATTACCTATTCGTACATGAGAAGTGTAGCTTTTTACTCAGATACACTTGGTAATAGAATAGAAAAGTCTAAGATCATCTACTACTATTTGTACTAGGAGATACAAATAAGGCTAACTCCTAACCAAATACAAATAGCTATAATGCATGCATGTGAAACAGTTGCCTATGGGTATCTGTGTGTTGGCTTTATTTACATCTGCGTCCACTTAAGTCTCGTCTCGTCCAAATTCTGCACCTAGCATATCCAAGAAATGGAGGATGATAGTGCACGGAAAACAGAATACAGATAGCCTACTCTAGAATTCCGCCTGCATGGATTTCGTGTGCAAGGAACACTGAACTAGTTATATGTAATGCAGTGGAGAACATTGAGTATGGGCGGAAAGTCGGGCATTTCTTTCCTATTTGTTATCTGTTAGTTATCTCCGTTTGAGTCCTACTACACAAGGCATACTTATGAGTCCTTAAGTAAGTTAACCCTTTTCTTTCGAGTTTTATGACTACTTTTCTCCCTTAAGCTTCCTTATACATAGGCTACTTAAAAAAGGAGGATTCGATAGAGTTATCTAATGCCTAGCAGATATATCAGCTCTTATAAAGGCTGGAATTGACGCTGCACGCTTGACACACTTTTACTAGTCACCATTCTAACACCTATAGCTAAAAGTGCATTAATATTACACTATAAACTAGATAAAGTCTAGCATGCTTTTACCAGTTAACGACCAATCATAAATATTACCACAACATGCTGATCTGATATGATGCAATAAGATAAGATAGCACTCGACTATCTTTTAACTTTAACCGCTCGGGACTGGAATATTAGAAATATAAAGAATCACTAGGTAAAAATAGGTGAAAGTAGAAACTAGAACCTATTTGTATTTATCTATCTTGGCATATTAGTCAGGGAAAGTTGGAAAACAAAGGGAATAGTGTGGAAACTAAACCTATGAATGCCCTATGCATAATAAATGGGAAAGAACAGAAGAAATAAGTTATAGTCTCCTCCTGAAAGTCAGAGACACGCAACCAAAGAGATAGGATATGCACTTAAATATAAAACAAGGCAAACTTTGGCAAGATTGATAAAAGTATAGCACATCAATTCGCATAAAACCGACGAATAATTCATTCCTGAGCATATAAATATTTCAACATTCAGCCTGATAACTGTGAAACTCACAAATCCCACTCCTGTTCTATTCCTTTTATGAATTTATCAATTTCTCTCAATACTTTTTCAGACTTTGAACACAATTTCGGCGGAGAAGAACTCTACGATTATTTTCCCTCTACCCATTGACTTGATTATGAGCTTTATGAACAATTTTAACAAGGAATAAAAGGAGGGGAAACCATCCATCCTCAAATCGATGCTATATACAGAATACAAACTGATACGTGTGCGTGACCAAATGAAAAGAACCAGTCCTTGCAATTAAAGAAAATCAATCCTCGAAACTACTCAAGGGCGGATAGAAAGCAGACAGCATTGGACTAATTATACGGATGTCATATCACGTCATTTCTAAATTAACTCTGTCTGCATTTATGAAGTCTGATTGAATTTACTCATCACAACAAAATTAGGCCACACAAAATCAGTTAATCGTCTTCATTAATAAATTAACAGCCCTACTCAAGCTGTACTGTCACATCCCTCCGAGACGTCGGTATGCATTTCTTTTCTCCCTTGTCAAACCATCTAATTTTCCCTTCGATAAATTATAGAGTGATTAAATATGTAGCTAGAAAATACCGAAATGAAAACGATACCTGTAATAATGTTATAAACTGACTAATACATAGTGGCATTACATTAGATTAGTCTATTTGTTATTTGTTACTATTTACAGTAGATTATTGGCTTGTTTATAGTTTATACCTTAATTTTCATAATTGAATGCTGAATTACACTCAAGGTTATTACGTAAACGTAAGTAATCAAGGGGAGTAAATTAATTCAGAGGCTGAGGCTACCTTAAAAATTGAAGGAAACCGTACGTTGAAAGTTCAAACTAACGAGGATTAATTATACCAATGCATATGTACCTAAGCAGGTTGTCAATCTAAAAATTTAAAATCTTGCTCTAATTTGCGATTTGCATTTTGAGAATATGACAGGGAAAAGAGGAGGAGTCGTTTGCTCCTGTTACTCAACGCTACAACGATATTTAAATAGAAACACAGTTAATGTGGAGGGACTAAGAAGGATTTCATGTCAAAGTCTAACAATCAAGCCATCTGGGTTATAAAAGGCTGTGACATGGTATCCGTATAAGTTATTAGGATAGGAATGTTAAGAAAAGTGCTACGTAGGTACAAGTTTCTGTACACCTATGAAAATACTTAATATCCGTAGATTCTTGGGCTGCAGTATTTATGTATTTCTTAGTTGTCTTTAATTGTACTCGGTGGTGGTGGTAGTAGTAGAATAGAAATTCATTGATTTACTAAAAGCAAAGTAATGCTACATAATTTCGTGCAGGAGAAATACTATAACTAAGCAATAAAATAGGCAAGAAATGCTGCACCCTAATTAGGAGTAATCTGTTGCAACGATTTGAGCATCGTTCGTTCTATGCCAAATTCAATCTCTTACTAGAAAACAAGTACCTAGCAATTATAGCTCTAAGTATAATCACCAAATCTTGAGAAGCTTATGAAATAATGAATTTTCCAGGAACAGGTTTTCTACATACCATGCAAATGTTTCCGCATTGCTCTTAACTTTATTACATCCGTAGTAATGCATTTCATACGAAAAATAATCTGTATATACACACATAGCCGTCGAAAAGGTACTTGAATGACAAGGGCCTTACTTAATTCTTAGATATCTGCAATCAAACCGTCTAATCGTAGCCTGTGAAAATTAAATTAGATTGCATTAATTATCTATTGTCAAAACTAATATGTAGAATTAACACAATTACACAAAAGGTTGACTGTTGATTGAGAGTATGCTATTTGTAGACGACACGGCAACACAACGGTGCTTTTTCAACTACATTTACCGAGTGCTTCAGTGCTTTTCGGTCAATTAATAAGAAATTCATATGTTATATCATGTAATAATAAATACCTTGAAGAATTACCTACCTTTAATTAATATTCAATTAATGATTCAAAATCTATCTGTATAGACTTTTCAGTGGTATGGTGCTAGCAAATGTAAAATATTATTAAAAAATAATTTCTCGCATGGGTCTATTGCAATATGAATGAGATTTCTATTTAGCACTTAATGGAGAATTTTTTTGAATATTTACTCCTTATTTAATTGAAAGAAATGTGTATAAGCAAAAGTAATGCACGTATTCATACCGCACATGAATTAAGGGTACCTAACGGATAAATGGATAATTTGTCAATTACAATAATAATCGGGTAAAAATAATTAGAGGTTTTTGTATGGTTATTAAAAATCTACATTTTATGCTAAACTTTTAGTGCATCTTAAGAATGATAGAATTTGCGTATAATATGATAAATATTACTAAGATAGACTTAAAAGTGTTCTAAATCGAATTTGGTTTATAATTCTGATTTTGATCTCAATATTGTTAAAGCAGTAGTACAAACAATTTAATGTGTTTAGAGTGAGTATTCTGAGTATAGATAAATCAATTGACGCATTGTATGGTTAGTTAAGTGTGACATTTGTAATCGTGAATAAATAATCAATGGATACTGGTGTTTTTTTGCGTATTATGTAAATCAATATATTTCATTTGATCTGTATAATTATTGTTAACAATCAATTTTCTTACAATCAGAATAGTTTTACATTATAGTGAAATTACATACATAGTAAATCTAGAATCAGATCAAAACGGGACAATTTAATTGTTAGCTAACAACATTAAGATACTGTACTAGAATGTATGAATTGTGTATGTATTAATCAATTAGTAGTAATTTCTACATGTCGATGTTTAATATTATTATAATATATTGTATTTGTATGTAGTAAAAAGCAAAATTTCATTTTTAATTAGCAAAAGATTTTGATTTCAATAGATAGAAGATACATTATAAATGGAAATTTTAATTGTTGATAAATTAACAATGGAGCACAATAAATATGTTTGTTTTTGCAGTATTTAGAGGAGCACAACTTAATAATAATAATTTTGTACTACGTTTAAGTTTGTCTAATATTGGTGCGTTAAAGTAGATTGGTATATAGAAAGATTTTGACAAATTACTAATATCGGGTGAATACAAATAAAGCAGTATTAATAATCCAGCCTCCGATTCTTTTTGTTGGGCAAACTAACGTTGTGTTTGGTTTTCACATTTTCTTTGAAATTAGCCTTGAAATGGCGTTACAGATTAGTATCCCATGACATATATTAACACTCATTTATTTGTCAGTAACATTTAGAAGACAATACACAAGAAGCATACAATTATTACATTATTAGCGATATATATTCTGTGTTTATTTATTTATCATCTAAATAGATGGTAGTAGATATATGTACATAATATCTTTAAAAATTGTGACACTCATAAAAGTACATACTTACAGATTATGTTACATACACTGTTTGAAAATTTACAATGCACCACATACCTTCGTTCATCTGCCTTACATTTAATTGGCTAATTATTTTATGCTTCATGCAATATGAAAACGGTTAACTAGCAAATTCAATTCCTTCATCTCATTCTTAATGACTAAGCAACTCAAGAGTAGCATAATTATTCATATTTAATTATAATTACACGAATGTATATTCTATATTAATAACTTTTCCTATATCCTCTTTGATTTAGCAAGCGTGACAGCAGGTAAGTCAGCCAATATTTTATAATTAGTATGAAATTCTTATATACTACATGTACAGAGTTGTTTATTAATTATATTTTAGCTTATTATTATCGGTTGCCATCCAGTGTACAGTCCTTATAATAATATTTAGATTACTTAGAATTAGATGTGTACGTACCTTTATTAGTTAATTCGTAATATTTTTTGTTTTACACTCTTCTGAAGATTCACTTGGTGTGAAATGTTCTTGGATGAATTCTAAAAAGGAGCAAGAACAGGCGCAATAGTTTATAAATATTATACTAATATATTATTATGTTTTTTGGGTTGAGTTTTGGGGTAGCTTGTATGTGTATATAGCAAGTTAAATATAATTAGGTACATTATTTGAGTTTCTTTTTGGGGTAAAGAGAAACAGATTATTTGGTTTGCTTTCTTTCTGCACTTAAACTTTCTTCAATGTCAAATCGAGCTAAATAGAATTGACTTCTTGACTAGTAAGTTGAGATTAGGATCAATCAGTCTGAACATTTTGGCTTGTAGTTCTGTTTCTCTTGGAAATGATGCTGCAGGGCTGTGATGTTATATTGGAGGAGGCAAATTGGAGATTCTATTGTAATTTGTACAGACGAAAGAGTCGAGTCGGAGTACAAATGCACTACAGACAGACGTACATACATAAGTATAGGTATAATAGCTGGGTAATAGCAGTATTGAATCAATTCTCTACTGTTATTGCATTGTATTCTATAAGTGGAGACAGTTTCTTCCCTTCCGTTGTCTTCTGTAATGTTTTCTGCTGGCCCATTTCAGTTCTATTGTCCCTTTTTGGTTCCTTCTCTCTCTCCTCCTGCTCACCCACTTTTTTTATCAATCACAGCCTTCATACAGACAGTTCCTCCGTCCTTCCTCTACTCAACCCGATTGAATTGAATTCTCTTTCTTCCTTCAAATGACATATTAAAGCTAGAAAATAGTACTGAAACCCGTTGGTCTTTATAGATAACAGTTTTAAGTAAATGACAATGTAACCCAGTGTAGTCCAGTGGTTTATAGTACTTACTTTCGAACATTATCCCTCTCTATACACACTACACATGTATGTAGGTAAGTATAAGAGCATAGCAGATCCCCGCTCGTCTCTCATTTCAACTCTGCCTCTAACAAAACTCTGCTAACAAGGAGAAAGTCCTTTAAAAAACTCCACTTTCTTTCCTTCACTTCCTTTTCCTTTTTCTGCTCATCTCCACAGCTCCATGCTCCTTACGTTTGTCGGCTTCCTTTTTTACACGAAGGAAATACACACAGTTGATTTGAGAGCTAGGAGAGCAAATCCAATGTTGGTCAGCCCTGTCTTCGTCGGCGACGGATTTAAGATGTATGACTTTGGGATGCTGGAGGACACAACGTGACACCACAAGAGTTATAGATGCATACACACACTTACTACAATGCTATAACACAATTGTTTTTTTTACCTTACAAATATATCATATAGAATTTTATGGTTTAACCATAGTAGACATAGAATGACACAGAGATTCATATTTTTACGTGAAATAGAAATAGTAGATGTAGTTTGGACTCCTATAAGAAATAACACGCTATATTACTATTGGTGGTTGTAAAAGTATAGTCATGTTATAATATAACACTCAATCTTACATATTTACTTATATAATTCTAAAAAGTGTACTCAGTACTCATACATTTAATTAACTTGAGACAATAGTAATCCCAACAATTTTTATATTGCAGCAATTCTGCTCTCATGTTCAAAAATTGCACTTATTTAAACGAAAAGTCTAAAAACATTCTTACAGTTTGAAATTGAACTAAGATAAGATCGTAGCATGTAACTGTGTATTGTTGTTAGGTTTGTTTTGCAACTATTAACTCTTAACACTCCTTCGTGTACTGTTTACAATAATATAGGGCAATATTATTATTGTGATTGTATAAATATACATAATGTAGATTGGTGGTTCTAGAGTTAGTACGTTGATTAGCTCCTCGTATAATATTAATCTAGAGTAGAATTATAAAGCAAGGTCTTAAGAAAACAATTGTAAGAACATAGAAGTTGGCTGGAAACAAAGATTGATTGCAGATAAGAGTCAAATAAGACTTTCAATTTTCACTTTGTTCGCTCATATTCACTTAAATAATAGTTTGACTAAAGCAAGACGACATTGCATTAGGAGCTGAAGGCTGCACGTTTCTTCCATGAGTGAGTTATACATAAAATCCAACTCCTGTCACGCATACATACATACAACACAGGACATATACTATTATGTTCTATTCAATACACTGTACTGGAGAGAATAATAATAGCAATATTATATTTTCCCAGGTATTTAATCATATTGTTAATATAAAGTAGGATAGGACATGAAAAAGAGTGTAGACTTAGAGGCTGTCCTGGTTCTCTTGTGTTTGTGCTCTGTGTTCCATATAATATATCAATCTTTCCCTGTCACAATCCCTACTAGACTCATACACATGCAATAGAGTACTCTGTGTACCTACTTACATATAATAATACGCTTACATGATATTAGTACATAGTAGTAGTGGTAATAGTACAGTACACATAAAAACTTACACTTCCCACTATGATCATGAGCAAAGCCAAAGGTTTTTGTTGACTCTGATGAGTGAGTGTGAGTCACTTTAGTGTAGTTCACTTTTTGACGCAGATAGTGACTGAATGTTTCTCGCACAGAGGAAAAAGAAGTGAGAATGAAAGGGCTTTTCAGACCATTCGCGTTCACTCACCCTTCAATCTTAATTCTATGTATGAGAAAGTGAAACTCAAGTAAGGAACTGAACTGAATTGCCTGGCCCAAGGAATTAATGCCTCTGCTCTGTCGTAAACTAACTTTACGTGTATGTGTGCCTTCATATAGCGTGTAATGTTCCTAATGTAACCAGCTCCTTCCAATGTTTTTCTCTTCTTTTTTTTTCATTAAATGCTTCCAATTTCCTGTGAGCTGACTTTTGCGGTTTGAGTTTACAGATGAGTTCCCCTCCTATATATTCTACGCTCTCCGCTAACTGATGCTCAGAAGACATCCTTTTTATACTGAGGCATTACTTCTTCTTCTAACATACAGCTATTCTGTTTCTGTCAATGAGCTTCGTTTCATACCTATTACGAAATAAAGTGTCTCTCTCTTTCACACATTTTTTTCCGACTCTGCTCCTACTTATTCCTTTTGTATAGTATTATGGTTGATTTAGTTCTACTTACTTTAGCACTTGCATTCAAATGCTGCATTCTTCTGCTTCGATACACAATAATGTAATTCCTATACATACACGTCAGTACAAAGACATTATACTAATAGATACACATAAATAATGTATTTCTAATTGGTACATTATTTATATTATTTCCCTTATTACAATAATATATAGATGTAGGTAAATTATTATGTGCACATTTACAATTATATAGTCAATTAGGTAACATTAGGATGCTCTATAGCATTTACATAATTTACATTATACTAAGACATAAATTAGCATTTACACTGAATAGCTTTGGCATTGACTGAACCTTCCACTTCAAAGCTGTTTTTCCACTGTATGCTCTTTATGTTCAGATTAATTCTATTTCTGCATGACAGGAGTTTTGGTAATATTTCTGTAAATACATACGTCTAATTGTAGTAAGTACGCAAGTATCTGACAATAAGCTAAATGTTATGGTACATAGTGTTTGATTATATAGTATATTATGTGTGTGTGTTTATGTATGTATGTATTTATATATAGATAAGTATTAATATAGTTTATATAGTAATAAAGCCATATTATTTTCACATCACAGTAACAGTACCAGCGCAGAGAGCAAAAAGTAGTAGAAAAGAGATACAGCTTCCGCTATGGTAATTATTCCAGAAAATCACTCCAAGAAAACTTGATGAACTCATAATACTGGTCAGAAGAGCTAGAGCACACATTGACAAGGATGAGGGTCCCCTCGGCCAACTCCCTCCGCCCGCTGTACAGCAAAACAAATAAGAAACTCCATAAATATCAAAATGGGCAAACACGTAGATTAGATCATTTGATATGCATGTGTAGCTATTATTGCTCTTATTCTATGTACACAAAAGTCGGGAAATGAAGTGGGTGAGTGCATGGTGAAAGGGGAATTGATGAAATCTCCTTTGAGCTAAAGAGTTACAATATAATGGGACGTAGTAGTTTGATCTAAATCTTGATTTAATGCTCTATTGAAAAGACTTATCTAAATAAATATTATGGCCCTAAGTAGTTAAATAGGAGACGAGAGGGGATTTTCATTTAGAGCCTCAATACAACGGATAAATGAAATATAATAAGCGTCTCTTTTCCTCCTCTCTCAGCAAAGAACAGCTTAACTGCTATTAACTCAGGTTATGCACTAAACTAAATTCTACTTATGATATAGACTCTAAAAATTCCTGGTATACACAATCTATATAGGAAAAACGAAGAATTAAAGTGATAGCCAGCAGGGATATTTAGAAGAGAGAAGGTAAACACGCTAATGGCATTCTTATGCGATTACCTCTATCATCATGAGATAATAGGGACTAAAACAATTTATTTATGTGCAGAGCATTACTAGTCTTCACATGATTAATGCTTTTAGTAATAAAATCATTTTATTTCTCCTTCACTCATTCCTGCTTTTTAATTAGGGATCTAGTCGTAGGTAGTACTAAGTAGCACTTTACTATTTAAATAGTAGCCTCATAAGAGTAAAATTATTTTCAATGTGGCTATGGCTCAAAGAAAACGATTGCTCTAAAACTAGAAAACTAGGAGTTGCGAGAATTGAATCAAATGGAAATTACAGTGTATCCCCAGACATGAGTATTTAGTAGTAGTGGAAAATGTTGGGAAATATAATAAAATGTAGTGTTGTGTGACAGATTCATAGAAAGGAAAAGAGAGTTGACTGCAGTAAATACTTACCCATCTCTCTGCCATCCTTGAGTGCCAAAGAACCTGTAATTAAATATCAAAAGTAGACTATTAATCAGGGAAATAGCCTATTAAGCTAATGAGTGCGTTTTATGTAAGATAAATAGCAGTAGCCACAAAGAACCACATGAAGGCTCTGGCTGCATTTTAATAGGCCTTAGTACTACTTGGCATGACATGCCATTGTGAGGTGAGGTGAGCGTTTAGGAGCTTAAACAATCCTCATTTTCCACTGTCGACATTGAATAGGTAAGGAGAGGAGGAGTAGAAATCCTACAAAGTGTTATGCATTACATTCAATACTTTGTAGTTAGCAGTGAGCTTAGACGAAACATAAGTAGCCGGATTCGGCCAGGTGGAATTCTCCTACAAAACTGCCTATTATTTCTTTATGTGAGGCCGAGGCCACATCATAGCCAAAACAGTCTGACGAAACCAAATGTGCCCCAACAAACAAACCTACAACGGACATTACAGACTCAAATCATCTCGACACACGTGTGTATACTTACTTTAATCTTATATTATGTCTACTGACGAGTGTATAAAGGCTAACTAAAGGAAATGAAAATAAATACTGTTAACAATGAGTGTAAGCAACTATTTAAGGGGAATGAGAATATTTATCTGCTAATCTCCAATCTGCCTCTTGCCTGCTTTGCATAGTCCTGCATGCAATTCCTTCAATTTTCTCCCTGTTTTTCCTTTCCTAACTAAATATATTTAATTTATCAGTTTCTGGATTAGTGCATGTATTTAACGCTCCTGTTGTTCATAAAATATTCTCTAAGCATTTCATGACATTGCTTATATATTAACCTCCACCACCACACATAAACGATTCCTGTTATAGCTACTATGTAATTTTAAATGCAGTAGCTTAAGTATAGAAAATTAAGAGAAAGTAACAGTTAGCAACACTCAAGTTTCTATATAAAAGGTATTTACATGGTATTTAGTAAACGAGGAGGAGCGGAACTTTCTCATTGACTAAACTTCTTTCCCCCACAACAAACACTTAGCCCTGCATGTCAGATATATGAGAGGGAAACACAACAGAATATATTTTACTTAGATGCATGTCTTTTCTAAAGGTATTATGTATATCTCCATGATAAGGGAATGACTATAATGTCTAATGAGAAGGTAAGGTATGTAGTCAAAGGTTATCAAAGTTCCTGGCTCTGCTTAGTCAGTCCCTGTCTTACGTTACGCACGTAATGTTACGTAAGTCTAATAAAGCTGCGATAAATCCCTCTGATGATAATGACTAGTATATACTCCGCATTGGCAGACAGGAACTTTTAGCCTCCTTCAGCTCAGCATATAATATCCCTATAGTTTTTTTAACAAAATTACAACGGCTAGCAGGTCCCATAGTAGTTAAGGTAAGTACATTAGAGTACCTGCGTATTTATAAGAACTGCTAACTCGTTGGAACTGTATAATTTTTGTTTGTAATGCTGTATAGCTCTCCACGATTGCTTTTCCTCCTCCTTTGCGTTTTCATGGTCTTTCTGTCGTTTTTTAATTACACGAATGCACTGCAGTCGACATGCATGCATCCCGGAGTTTCCGATACCTTGAGGCTCAGGGTGTGAGAAACTTTGAGAGCCATGGCATGGCCATTAGCCTAACGTAAACATTGACTTTCTCCATAGTGCATGGACCTACTACTAGCCGGGTACATTATGCAACTTTTGCGGGCATTGAATATTAGTATTTGGGTGGTCGCCTCTCCCTGCCTGCCTGCCTCTGTTTTCATGATATTCTGTTTCCTCTGCTTTAGTTTCCTCTGCTAACAATTAGTTCAGTTCCCCAAATCTATCCCGAGAGAGCCAATTTATGTAACTTTTACTACTCTGCCTTCACATGTAACTAAAAGGCTATTAGTATGCGTGTGTATCCAAGACTCACTCACTCTCACTCTGCATACCTACATAGTTTATTTGATAAAGGCCAAATTAATATATGCACGCCCACCCATCCAAAAAGAATTGCTCTAATGTACCCACTTAAGATAACATAACAACACTGAGGACAACTGTTATATTCCCATTTCAACCCAACGAATACGCCTTCCATCTGCACAAATAACTTTCCCAATCCAAAGTTAATTCTTCCTGGAAATACTACTAAATAAACTACTACACAAATACACATATATAGCCCAGCCCTATATTATAAAATTCAGAATATTAATTTTATCTAATGTTACGCAATATGTTATAAGTAGCTATAACCATTTACTATCGTCAAATTAACAAATAAATTAATTAGGATATCCTCATTCGTGTTTGCACATACTCTTTGAAGCTTAAAATTAAATAAAAACATTAGAATCATCATCCGTTGATGCCCATTAAGTTCAGCGAACAACATTTTAAGATGCGTGCAACTTTGTTTTAGCCAGCTATCAATTTTGTCATAAGGACAGTACCTATCTATCACTCTTCCTGTTTCAATTCCCACTATAGTATAATGCATTTACATTAAATATATTGTGGATGAAGGATTCCCTGACGATGATGAACGATGCTGACGATGAGTATCATCATTAGGAATTACAGTGATCTCTCATCCTTTCTTCTATATTCAGCATGCATAATTTAATTCACAGAACATGTCATCTACTTATTCCAAAATTCGAACTTTCGAACCATCAGTAATAGGATTATAAGTAGCATAGCCAAGTCAATAACCTAAATATACATTTTAAATACTTGTATCCAAATGAATACCACAACTTTATCTACACAGCTTGAAGCTCTCTTCAGAGAAGATTCTCTAAAACAAAACTTTTTAAAGTCTCAAATGATGTTTTGTAATTATAACCTACCTATATCTTGTGAAGGCACTACAAAACGTATAGATAAGAATAATGACATTAGTAGTAGGCGAATTTGGCCAATATATTTAGTAACATTTAATACATGTGCTTGTAAAATGAAATCATTAAACGTTCGTTTGTGTTCAGCCGAATTTAATTTATTTGAGAGTTAAAAATGATTTTTACCTGGTTCGTAAAATGTTGTTTTTCGATTCATGTAGTTTGTATTAGGGATGCTGAGCTCGCAGTCGAAAGCGGAAGTGACCGAAGACAGATTGGAATCTGGCATCACTTTGTACGCTCTCACGTCGTAGGCACCTTTGTTCAACCGCGTCTCCACCGTCATATCATCCACCCTGTCAAAACAAAACAAACCATTAAGAATAATCAATATGTAAAATATAACTTACAACCACTAACGAGTAATTTTATAAGACAGCATGTGTCCAACTATGCGTCTTAGTCATTATTATCTAGAAAGTACAAAGATGCAAAAACAAATTAGTATTCTCATTTTACTACAGTTTGGTACGAACGCATTTACTCGAGGTATCTAAAATGAGAAAGGTATTTTGTTACAAATATTCCCCTCCAAAGTAAACGAAGTACATTGCGGCTCTATTATTGGACTGAACACATCATTACTACAATCTTCTACATTTTACACAATATTATCATAACTATAACTATAGGCACAACTTGGTACAAGTCTTGATTCAGAATATTCGGAAAGAGCCTTAGGTTCCACCCGACCTAGCATAAATCTATATAAGTCTACCAAGGCAAAGAATTTTCCATACCAGATCTACCTGTAAAACAAACTAACATTTTGTAGCGAAAATTTTACCTTTAGTTTACCTATTCATTAATGCATGTATCTAGTACTTACGGGTATAGTGGACTTATTTTTGCTTATTTTTGATTTGCAAATTATGTTAATTAAGTTATGAAGATGTAAGATACATTCATTACAACTGAAGCATAAAATGTGCAATTTGTTGATGCTATAAAGATAATGAAGAGGCTGAAATTCGTAAGAATCTTTAATAGTAGCCGTATGATAATAGATTTAAAGCGAGCATACTATTCCTGCGAGTAGAAACTAATAAAGTGATAATTATCATTAGTCATTATTAATTCCACTGTATAGAATCTGGAGATTGTCTCGCTGCCTAGTAGTGGCCGTAGTTCTCGGCTCGTTATTGTTAGTGTGTTTTTCCTTTGTATTTGTTGTCAAGTTGTGGAAGGGAGTCTGAGTCATTCATAATCGTTAAGCTCAAATTAGTTGGTAGTGAGGAATAAGAGTGTACAGTTTGGTTGGTATAGAGTGAAAAGGAACTGGAAGGAAACAAACAGGAGAGAGTGAGTCGGGGCACAATCCCTGAAGTCGACGAAGGAAGTTTCGGCGAGTGAAAACCAACAAATAACTTTAGAATTGGCTGGCAGCCGTGATGTGATGTGACGTGATTTGATGTGATGGGATCCATTCTACTGTGATATTAAGCAATCAAATCAAAGTTACTTTCTCAGGTCGCCTTCCCTCACTTTGTTTTCATGCCTCCTGCTGAGAACTACTTTATTAAATAGGTATCGTGGTGTTTAGAATCAACTTCCCCTTCATGTCTTCTTGACATGCCTTTTGTCGTCAGCCAAGGAAATTCAAGTCACCCTTTCCCATTAGGAATCTAATGCGCATTATAAACTAAATATTGTGTGATGTGTACAGATACGACATCACACCACACCAGCCAGCAGCTAGCAATAGGAAAAGCAGGGAAACCCTTTATTAAGAACCTTATTTGTTGAATCACATTGTTAATTTGAATTTACTCAAACGTCACCTCAGCTCTTGACTCAGTCTTAACTAAACCAACGCGTCATTATAGCACAAAATGACAATGGAATATTATTATCCTGATTTTCATTTCAACTTTCACTTCCGTCACGAAAGTTCAACTTGATAACTTGACTGATATGAGAAAATAATTTTAAACAATTCTCATAATCAGTCCACGACTTTTCCCGGTCAACGATTACGCACTATAATAATTACCACTTCAACTTTTAACTAGTAGAATCCATAATACACGTACTTTGTTGATGTTGGTACATTCTGGTAGCTAGGTCCTTGAAAAATAGCATACTAGATTCATTTATTAATCATTAACAATTTGGCTAACAAGAGAAATGACTTTTACTGTTTATTTCGCTCTCAGTCTCCATTGCCCTTCTGTTACGACAAAAGTTTCCCTCCATTATTCAATATACAGATACTAGTTCAAGTACTTTCTCCTTTCTCCCAAAAACTACTATATAATACAAGTAGACAGATTAGCTGTGAAGTCCTACCGACCGAGTTTAAGAGTCAAACTTTTCTGTCACTGTTATCTAATATATATTCATATTGTGTCTCTCTCCTTTCTATGGTCCAGTTCAAACTGACGCTATTGTTTTATATACCTAGAAAGTCACATTGAATTGTTGTGCAAGAATCCGAGTTGCTTATATAAAGACACAACTGTTTCAACTTTTGTTTTCACTCTCTTATAATGTCATTATAAGGCTAATACCTACTTACTTATTTTGTTGGATTAGGTTCATTGTCATTTACCATTGTACTTATGTATATTTTATATGTATTTCAGATACGTAGTGTATCCAAGTTTTGTCATTTAATAAGCTACTAAGAGATCCGTGCTTTAGTTCAGTTTAAACTTCTTTGTAACTGTGCAGGATGACATTGTAATTGTTCAAAGTTGGAGTGGAAGTGTAACTTTGAGTTCTATTTGGATTTCACAACCAGAATAGCACAAATGTTCTCGATAATATTATTATATGGCAGTAGAGCAGAAATTGCCAGTTCATAGTTTCTTCTCAGACCTTTGCCTAACTTTGTTGCTTTACACTCTCAACTCACTATAATTAGTTTCAGTGTACAGCTCTGCATATGAATTTACATCAGCAACTGTGTCGCCACCACTGGCCCAGCCAGAGCCAGCTTTCTCATTTTCTATTCGGCAAACAAGCTGTCACAATTAATTTCCAAGATCCCCAATACTTCCTATAAGAAATACCTCTCCAGAATATTTTTCAAACCTGTCTTTTACATTAGTTAAAATTGTAAAATTACGTCATCATTAATTAGGGAATGCATAAGAGGCTCTTCTATATGAATATATTTGCATTTAATCCGAAACTGTCTCACAATATAATTAGAAAACTTAATTCTCCTATTTATTATAATGAAGACACAGTAACCCAGTGGCAACTTTTCAGAATATCTTAAATTACACATCTTGCGGCATTCCAAAATATCGTAATTAGTTCCGTTTTTAGATTCTCCCCCAACCTTCCAAACTTAGTTACCAACATATCTAAACTTTTCAAACTCCTTTTATTAATTCTCTTGTCAAAGTTTTTCAGTTAGTCCTTAGTTTCTCTTTGTTTTCTTCCCAAAATCAACTTTGACTCTAAGCCCTAGATTTATTTCACCCTCAAGACAGACGCTATGCAAATCCAGCCTTCCCTTACTTTACTACTAGTAGATATCTATTTGTATACGTAGAACATTTGAAAAGCAAATGTAATAAAGTGCAAGTGGTTTAAGTAGTCTAAGAAGAAAAACCAATTCCTTACAGCAACTAAGCTTAACTGTAATTGTACACGACAGTAGACTATTTATATCAATTCCAAGATGGCAATTATGCAATTTTAACCATAAGTACATGTAATACTTGGTGTAACTATTAGAAAAGGAAATGGCTAATGGTCTGCCAGTTGTAATTCCAACAACCATGTACTAAATTAGTGCATATAAATGCTATTGGCAGCTACTAAGCTAGGAAAATAAGTAAATCTTTGCTTTTAATTGAGGATAGGAAGCTATGCTTTTGAAGTGGTGCGGAATATTCCGTCCCTTCGCTTTCTTCAACTTTCTCTTCAAATCTCATCACGGATGAGTGGCTTGCATGACATCAACTACTAACAATACGCCTATTTTGCTGTTTTGACTGACGAAGGATAATGCTAGTGGGGATATCATTGTCCTAAACCATTGTATAATATTGTGACACGTACATATACATTATACGCACAGATATTATTATAAAACTCAGACTCTCCTTTCAGTGTACCTTTATGTGAAAGTTAAGAATAATGTTAGAGTCCACATGCATGCATGACTTAGTCTATCTTCTATCTTTACTAGACGTAGCTCTGTACTTTTACTACCATGTAACTTTCTCTTTAGTTACTACAAAATTTTGCGTTTCTTTCACTTCCCAACTCGACTTTGTGTTTCTGAATGCTCATACTTCATAAATTCTGTAGTAAAAAGGAACATGCTTTAGGTTTACCGATATATCATGCCTTGCATGAGTTTTTATTCTTAACTTTATCCTATCTTGACTCTCCCGGCTTTTTTATTCTCTCGTGCACTCCTTTGCTTTCCTTGCAGTCAATATTGGAATCAGCTATGACTCAGTTGATTGACATTTTGACATTTATTTCCCCTCTTGCAATATATCGTCGCGTCGGCTAATACCAGTGCTGAGTTGATGTCAGATTCTCCATGCAACTATGTACTACGAACATGTAGCTCTACTACTACAAAACACAACGTTTTGCCCTCTTTGGATGTCCATAAAATGAAAGCACTTGTATTTATTACGTTACGGACGTAACTGCGATCTCGGCTTCCCTCTCCAAAATTATTTTTGCTACGTGTGTACTTATTTCTTTCATTCCCTCTATCATTCTCGACTGATTTTCAATTTCAAAAAAATGGGTTGCATCATTTTGACAAAATGTTGAAAGTGTCTTTTTTACATAACATTGAAACTACTAAAAAGTAAGCATTAGTATAATAATACATTTACGGAGGACACAAAAACAAATATGAAATGTTACAACACACATGAAATGTACACCAAAATACAAAAGTTCTAAAATTTATTAGGGAAAGACGCAAAAAATGAAACAATGTGATGACATTCATCCGCTTGTTACGACACTGGCAGAATACTCTCCAGCGACAAAATACATTAAAAAGTGTAGAAGGAGGGAAAGCGTCTTCTCTTCATTGTACATTTTACTTTATGAAAGTGTACAGAGTCTATTGTGCGTATTTAAAAGGGGACGGAGACAATAAGAAGACTAACATAAGAACTTGAACGGGAAGGGAAGAGAAGAAGGCAGAAAAATCAAATATCAGGGGACTGGCTGTTGTGTTGAATGGCATTATAAGATTATACCAACAAGAATGCACTACACTGCACTTGCTTTGCTTTATTTAGCTTTGGATTACTACAATAAAACCTCAGCAATAAAGAATAGATAGATACTAGCACCAGTACGTTGTATTATTATCCGTACGTAGGAGTCCTACGTAGGACGTAGAGCTAGTCAGTCAGGGACGCTGACGCTGGTTGTATAATGTCAGAATGGAAGTATACTATTTACAATATTCAGTCAACAGAGTATCATTTGAAGAATACTAGGAAATAAAAGGGCAAGCGGATTAATAAAACTTGTCTTTATGTTCCGAGCCATCGATCTCTCCATTCATTGTTATTGTAAGTCTTTTAAATCAATGACAGTTATTGATAGTCAGTTCAATATCTAACGTCCTTCCTACTATGAAAACCTTAACAAAAAGCTCAAGGTACTGTACAGGATAAAGTTGTTCGATGATGACGTACGTAAGTATGTATCTTTAGGTTTCTGAAGGGCTTCTATCAAAATTATTTAACGCAACCTTTCAAGTTTTATTATTTATAAGACCATTACGAAAGATTTCTTAGTAGTTCTAGCATCAAAAATAAAGAAAGTAACTTTCTCCTGCTGACAACTGCTTTTATGTTTTACATTTACAATAAAAATTCAATGCTCCAGTATCTAGTAGTATCCAAAAGAATTACAAAGCCCATTTTCCAGATCAAAATGTTAAGACTCCCAGATTTTATGGTATATTTTATGAATACATTTGTTCATTCATTTAAATATTACAAAATAGGTTTATTATAGAATTGAATATTTAATAAGGGTCTGTCAAAAACAGTTCGCTACAGGTTAAAATAAATTATTATTCTTAAGCCTTTGTGCAGCTCGGAATGAACAAATACTTTGCACACTTATGTTAAAGCAACCTGCATAGGCCTAGTAGACAGATAAGATAAGGTGAAATTTAAAGTAGAACTTACTTTAGATCCTTGTTTTCTCCGTGATAAACTGTTATTCTAGGCTCTGGATAGACGCCCGAGGCCCAGCAAGAGATGTTGACAAAACCAGCTCTTCCTATCTTCACTATTTTCATATCCATCTCCTTCTCCGGGGCTAGAAAATTCAAAGAAAAACAAACACTTATATTTACTTACATCGTGAGCTTTCACTACACTTACAATATTACAGTTAACAATTTTTTCCATAGTGTACTCGCAGCTAGTAATAGTTAATACTAAGTATATGTATTAGATTAGTTTTAATATTATTATCTGTTATTATAAGTTCACTGTATTATATAGAGGGAATGAGCGAGTATTTGCAAGTGCATTTATTGCTTCGGAGATTCAAAATGCGCACTAGTTATATCTAATAAATAATTTTCATTTACATATTAGACTTTACATTGCACTCATTCGAAATGTTAAAGTTATCCCGAGTTCGCGAGTCCCGACAGACAACAGCAATTTATGAGAATTTCGAGTTTTGCTCAAGCGTGCTTTATATTTTCTTTGAAATGGAATAAAATAAAGTAATTCATGAGTAGAAACTCTTCAGTTGTGTAACAGAATGATGAATTGGTTGAAATTGCAAGGGACTCGATTAAAGTAGACGAGCTACATATTTATTACGACGTATCAGTCAAGTGCGTCTCATCAAGAGCAAAGCGCAAAATTAAGCAATCCATAAATATAAGCGTAGGTATAGATACAACAAAACTGATGAGCCTCATTCACTTTATAATCATCAGTTCGCAGTCAGTGAAGTAATAAATGTGGGGTGCCGAAAACATAGTAATTTCATTCAAAAGCGACTGTGAATGAGGTTCTTGAACGCTTTCGTTTACAAAGACAACCCTGGAGGCTTCTTCATCATGTTATATCAGGAGGTGATATCCATGTTGCTCTAGCCTACTTGAAACTTGTACAAATAATATTACGCAGATATTAATATTTGTGTGAGTGTGTCTTTAGCCTACTTTCTTTATATGTGGCAACTATAGTATACTCTCATTAAATTATATCACTCCCTATACATACACCTCTATAGTTATGCAGTAAATATTCCATGTGGATACTTCGGCTCGTTTTGATGAATACAATAGTAGTACTACCAAGGGGAATCGCATAATACTATCTGCACACAATACAAAAAGAAGAGATACAATAATATACGTTGCTTATTTGACGCAAAACTAAAATGAAACCTTTGCTGTGTACTGTATCTCTCCATTGTATCACTTTGTGTCGCATTCATACAAGAAATAAATGATTGAAATCCTTTTCATGTGCGTCTTTGTTCCATTCTATGCAAATAACTCTTTGAGCATTCATATTCCCATCATGATATTATTATTACATTATAGATTCGACATTCCCAAAACAGTCAAAAGAACAACTAACGCGATGTACAACTGTAATATTAACCTGAATATTCTATTTTATACATCATGCATTCACAATCACACAATTTACAAAACCATTGCATCCAATTGACCTACTTTGACCTAATAATGATACGCCATAAATACCTACATGGTTTTCTTTGGGTGTAAGTACTCATGACTCAAGATTCATAATAATATGCCACTATGGATGCTCAATTTTCCCCAATTTTCAACACTGTCATTGAAAAACTGAAAGCAGGAATCTATTCCAAAATATCAACATGTTTTTTCTGACATATGAATATGGAACATAATATTTACGAATGAAAAATATTCAACAGAACAATAATATCTGACTTGTTAAGCTTAAAAACACTAGGAATATCGAGAATAAGAGAAAAAGGCATTTTTTGTTATGCACGAATCGAAATATTTAGCTAACCCAGCAATAAAATAAGGACACGATCTACTGCTGACTAAAACTATGATCTTATTTTCTATATTATGCAGTTCTATGTTTACAAAACGCAGTTGGAGGTTGGAGGGCATAGAAATAGAAAGATTTTGTTGCATTGCATAATATCTGAGTGTAGGAATATTCTGTTACTTCTTTCATTTGTATATTTTCACTTGGATTTTCCAAGAATTACTAGGAAAATCCAATTTTCAAATATTATTATATAAATATAATATGGAAACATGATGAGATCACACTGGTTTGAATGAGACACAGGAGAAACAATAGATTTTCTCTTTAGTGAGTATTCATCGTTTCATGTGCCAAAAGAGAAAACAAAGTTATGGAGCTGTAATAACAGTGGGTAAGAATGTATAATTTGACAGGGGCTTGTTATCTTCTTCTCTCATTTCTGCGAATCCTATTTCTGAGCGTGAGTCTCTTTGAAAGTCGAACTAATAGACACTTATTGAATTGAATTACACAAAATTGAGTTCTCTCATCTGTGAATGTCGAGGAAAATCCTTTTTAGCTAATACCTACTAGAATAAAAGGGCGAGTAGAAGAGAGAAAGGAGGTGAAAGTACAAACAGTTCCCGTCAAGCTTACACTTACATTAGCTAGAAAACTCACAGAGAGAGAGAGAGAGAGAGAGGCATACATAGGTAAGTATATATTCATACAGCCTGAAGACATCTAAAACTACACACATACTTTATACATATAGGTAGCTACGTCGAAAAACAGAGACAGAGCTACTTTTACTAAGCAAGCAAAAGGACCTGTGCTGAACAAAGAAAGAAAAATAGGAAAGCATAGCAAAAACACCTCACCCATTTCTATAAAAGCCAAACGAATGTGAAAAGACGGGTAGAAGATATAGAAAACTAGCAAACAAACGAAAGCACTA
This sequence comes from Tomocerus nigrus, assembly GCA_019776505.1. NCBI lineage: Eukaryota > Metazoa > Arthropoda > Collembola > Entomobryomorpha > Tomoceridae > Tomocerus > Tomocerus nigrus. The sequence goes on along the minus strand of JABASI010000504.1, from coordinate 6,200 downwards.
GGTCAGATCAGACAGATGAGATCAGAGTTAGTTTGGTTTAGGTGAGTGAGTGAGGTAGGTAGGTAGTAGTAGTAGTAGGTATAGAGACATGCATACGAATTGAAAAGAGGCTTTCTCCTAAACTACTTACTATGATATACGTGGGTAGAGAGAAGAGAATTCTGTATAGGTATTTATGTAGAGATATCTATTGGATTGACGATGTCTGCTCAGTATGTCGTAAGGTTGATGGGAATCATTGAAATTCGTGTCGACGACGAAGGAACAAGGAACGGCGAGCCCAATGCATTTCTCTGTGTGTACTCTGTGGTCGATTCAATTCAAATATGGGTATTTCGGTCTCTAGGAATGTTTATTCGGGCTGGTGGACTAGCGGCTTCGGTTTTCCATGCTTTGCTTCCTTCAATGTGTGTGTGTCTCTCTCTTTGCCTTGTGCTTTGCTTGGCTTACGGGCAATGTCTACACTACACATACACAGAGAGAGAGTGAGAGAGAAAAGAGAGACCAAAGTAGTGTAGGAGAACCTAACTCAAGGGATCCTCATCTCTATTTGATTCAGTTTCAGTTCACTCTGTGGAACAGGAGCGAAATAAAATGAAAATGAAAGTGTCTACGATCCATGTAAGATTCGTTTGTATATTTTGTCGGGAGGCTATACATACTGAAATGGGACATCTATTTAAATGTATTAAACCATGAGAGTTAGAGTGTGACTTCAAAGAGACCACATCATCAATCATTAATGGCGCTTCTCCATTTAGAAAGGCAGACAGACGACACACACACACACACACACACACACAAACCGTATAAGCCTAATATTATGCATTACATAACACTCGAACATAAAATACTCCTTACATCTCCTTGTTACATCCTTTTACACGCATTCTACCTATAGATACATGTACCGGCACTCTTTTGAGGCAAAAACGAAGTATAAAATAAACGAGGGCCCCTTTTACTACTTCACGAATTATATCTGTAGTCATTACACGAGTCTAGTATAGTTTAAACAAAACTATCACTTCCATTCACTCGTTTTGAACTAAAGCAAAGCAAGAAGGCTTCTCATTATTTTTGTTTCCCGAGCTTAACACATATTCATTTTAGGTAGCCATACATGAACCTTTCTTACTGCGTCTCAACTTCCAACTCGATGCTACATATGAAACCTTTTGCGAAACTTTAATGAATATCTAGACATGACACTGTTAGCTTATGCATGAATGTGCAGACTCTCTCTTTCTCGGCTATTCTGCCTATCCCTTACAGTCGCTTCCAATTATGTTTGCTTATCTGACCGGAAGGGCAGCAGAAATCTAATTACTTCCTCCTCTTCAGTTTCAGCAATAAAAGGAATTCAACATGACGAGTGACGGGAGTAGGACAAGCACAGTCAAAGCAATAAGTACGCGACTAGCTACTTTTGCGACAAAGATGAGATGCGAACGGATTTCCCATCCACAGATATTTATACCATAATGCCAGGGATAATGCGATGGACTTTACAAAAAATTCTATTACCATTCTGCTGCTTTTCTATGACACGACTATAATTTAAGCAACAACTACAATGTCACCCTTTCACTCACAATACATACCTAGCCAATCCAATAGAAAGTTAGGCATTGTTTGTATACACGACCAAAGCACAAAGTACACATTACAAGGCTTTACATGCCCTGTTGGTTGAACGGATTGGGAAATACAACCTTTTCTTCTCGACCGTGTCCAAATTGTTTTAGACTCAACGGGTTGCTTGGCGAAAACATGTGTAGCGTGAAATATCCGTTCTTTCCTACATTCCTACCTTAAGCCTAGTACTCACTTCGTGAGTGAACTGCTGTTTCTAAGGTAAAATTTCCCTTGCGGGAAAAAAACTAAAATTCCACTGTCATTTTCACTTTGCAGTACACACTTCCCATTTTCCACTGAGCGAAATCAAAATTTTCTTTTCGCCTGGGTGAAATTCCAATCTTTTCACTCATGGTGTGCGTGAAAAGAGGAACATAGATTCCACGTGGAATGCTGGCGAAAACGTAGGCAACCAAGGCAACTCTAGTGCAACAAAAATACGAGAAATTATCTAAATGGTTTTGAACTCGTGTTGTCAACGTTGCAGCAAAAAATGTGTGTACTGCAAGATGAAATCCGAATGAACATTGAAATTTCGATCACCCCCTTCGCTTCAGCGAAAATTTAGCCGATCGAAATGTCAGCATAATATTGTGCGCGGAATAGTCACCGTGAAAATTTTGAAGTGAGTACTAACCTTAAAGTCCAATACTCTTATTTTATGTGCTCTGACTTCCCAAGTGTGGCCGTGCCGTGGCATGCCGTCTATATTGCTATACCAGAAAGAATCTTTTTCAACTTTTTACAGGCTATGATATATAAAATGTATTTTCTAAATCACCCTATACATAAACAAGCTATAGTTCAATATTTTAATATAACATATAATACTAAGAAAAGTGTATGTTCATCTTCCTTGCATTCTCAGACACTTGCCTCATTAAACTTATCGTCTTAAGTTTATAGCAAACCAAATGAACACACCGGAGCATGATAGAGATGCAATTCGACTACCTACCTGTCTCATTTGTTCTTTATAGTAACCTTGTACATACATTGAGCATAGCGCACAGAATCACGACTGCAAACACCTTACTAATAAATTACAGCTTACTGTTGCAGAATGTACGAAAGAAGAGAGAAACTTATTGAGGAACATGCAATTTTAGATTTTGGTACCTGGACAGTTGAGTGAGTGCTAGCCAGCTCAATACTAAAACTGAACCTACAAACAAAATTGAAGTAGCTTCAGAGCTTGTTCCTAACTACAATGCGTTAGTCACATTAGAAGGTAAAATTAATATTTACTATCACATAAATGAGCACATCAAGGAAAGTTAATGGAGGGTAGAGCATTCACGTCTCAAGCTAGTTGACAACAATAAAATCTTAGTTTGAGCACCTACAGCGAAGATATAATCGTTAACCCCAATTCAATCAAATGATAACCTAGACTGACAGAAGCACGTTTGTCCATTAAAACATTTTTATGCACCTTTTTCCGGTACGTACATCTCTTCTAATTTTGATTCACCTATCTACTTAACGCGACTTTTGTAGTAGGCTCATTTGAAATTATATTATGCACATATACCCACAGATTTCTTTATTAGCGTCTGAATAATCGCAAAATTAATTTCTAAAAAGCCAAATATTATTAAAATTAGTTTAATTTAAATTATATTAAATGTAAAGATTATATTAAAAAATTGTCGCAACTTGTAGCTATTAACGGTGTATGGAGGATGCGCACTTATTAGGTTAGACTCGCACAGTGTGTCGCAGCATCAAAAAGGGTAAGTCGTTCACGTATTCTAACAATCGTTCACTCGTTATAAATTTGTAAATCTCATGCCTTGTCGTATGTCAGAGATCAATTGTCTTGACATTCGCATGAATTAGATTGTGAATTGAATAGGACCTACCACGAAAGCATAGCCAACTACTTAACTTAAGACAGAGCATCTTCTCAGCTGCATTTCCTTGGTTCGTTGATTGCATTTTTCCTTGTAACGTCGTGGGATGGGTCACAATTCACAAACACATATAATATACCTACATTGCAACTAAAGCCAAAGTCAACCAACACGCTGCTTTTTGTTCTTTCACAATAAACAATGCTTAAAATGCAATACTCATTTCATCTGGCTCAGTTCACAATCCGACCGAATTATCTTAACAAAAGTAAATGACTATTTATAAACATCCATCAGTTTTATATTTAGAATTAACATTTGTAATCATTCGTGTATCTAAAACTACACGTACATAAACATGAGATACCTAAAGATACATACTACTCCTTTGCAACATAAATAGAAATGCAAGAAAGGAATATAATACAATTGTACAGCAAATTAACTAACCTTTTCAAGAGGTATACGTACATACAAGCAGAAAATGAAATAAATGCCTACTTACTAGATTCAAATAAGCTGTAGGTATAGTTAACGGTTTATAACCAAAGGCATCCTTGACAATCTAGAGTACCTATTCGGTTGCAATAAAAGGAAATGTCGTGACCTGCCAAGCTACATTTAGATACTGCCAATCAGCGTTCATTTTACATTTATTCTATAGAAATAAACACAAAACCATTTCCTTTAAGTGTAAATGCATACTAAATGCTCCTCAGCAGTACCAACACATATTTCTCGTGAAGTCAAACTGTCCTGGTTATTGGTGGATAAGTTTAACTAACATTTAGCAGTCGGCATAAGAAAAGCTTCACTAAATCCCTGTCTGTCATTCATCAGTTCCTTTTATCCTTCTTACATTCACTAATTCATGATCAATCCAGCCTAATTTCTTCTTTCACTCTAACAATCTACAACGTACATACATTTAACTATTCTTAAAATTCAACGAATGCTCTTTACATCACTTCTCTTATTTTTATGTTACTAATACAAAGTCTTTTACTACTTTATCTACATAAAATTATGTAAATATTTAACATAATTGACCCGTAGGTGTATCACACAATTATCCAAACAATAATAATTCAAATAGCGGTATGAGCGTAAATGAAGCAATTAAAATTAGATAGGTACCTACGTGTACATGAAAAGGAAAGTATCTTGAAGCGATAAATGTTTTCTTAACATGTGATATTGATTACCGTAGATATTTCAGACAATAACTTATAATATTGGTGTATCAATTACAATATAAAGATAGATTCCTCATTTTTCTCTGTATGATATCTTTGATAACTATTATTGTAACGTAAGGTGATATTGTAGTTAGTTGGAATGTAAATGGACGTGCATTAGAGACCGATCAGTGATCACTGATCAGTGCAGAAAGTAATAATTACTAATTACTGTATGCTATTTACAAAACAAATAACAAAGAGCTATCAACAGTCATTAATGTTAGACTTGCGAGAGAAATATCACTTGAAGTGTCCAAGTAGTTTCGCTAGAAAATTCGTTGTTCCTTGAGGTGTTGGCTGATAGAATTTCTATTTAGAATGTTGAATGGTAGGTTAGGTTAGTATTTACTATATGAGTGATAAGAAATCTCTCCATGAAATCAAAGAGAATCATCGAATCAATTCATTCAACTCTAGTTTGGACAAGACAACAAGAATTTTGTGGAGATGAGCCAGAAGAACAGAACGAAATAATAATGCAAGAAGAATAACCAAACATTAACCTCGCCAATAAAAGGATCATCATGCTTATAACAAAAACAAAAACTATAAACAATAGTATAGATAGATAGGCATATCAATTTATTGTATGTTGCCTTTGTTGTTTGTATAGCATATGAAAAGTTTTGCAAATAGAGAGCATGACTGGACTTATTGTACATTTGCAGTGCCTATATATTTACAGGTAGTCAAGATCAAATGTTTCTTAGGATTTCTTGCTTTCTTTACTCGTTCTTGTGAAATGTGAGTTAACCTAGCTAATCGCAAAGAACTGCAATGCAACTTTTCTACTGATAAGTAGAGCACCAAACCAACTTGACTTGACTTCAGAGTCACAAATCAAGTCTCTCACTCTGATTGTGTGTAATTCCTTTTGTGTACCTACTCTCTGCGTACACAGACAAAAACTGCATTTGACTTGATCTGCTGATCTTTAAAAATTGTGGATCGAATATCCCTTTTAATGTCTATGCATTGAAATATTAGAGCTTCAAACAATATCCTCACTTTTTGCAATTAGATCTCTGTGGTAAACGTGATACAAATAAATGAATCTAAACGAAAATTTCACCTAAAATGGAATAGGAATGGAATTCATTTGCTCTTTTAATATTTTGTCGCAAACTTTCCTTAATATTTAAACAAAAATCAATGTGAACTCCGAAAGAAAGCCATAACTCTTCTACAGATAGTAATCAAGGCATTAGTCTTATTAGCGTAGTAAGAAGTAAAAAAAGATGTATAATATAACTGTAGAATTATAGAGATTGGAAAAAATTGCTCTACTTATCCTAAAAGGTAAAATATACGTGTATATTTGTAGTTTAACATAGTTTAGATGACAAAGTAGAATGAATACCTATTTATGGAAGTAGCATTCCGTTTCGCATTACAATAGATAATAGATAATGGCAGGGAAAGTGACTAATAAATATACATACAATTTGCATATGCATACATTAGA